>JBBYHO010000021.1:218691-238076 GCA_038382025.1 Adansonia gregorii
GTATCGATACAATGTTTATTGTATCGATACACTCAAGTTTTTTGGATCAAATGTATCGATACGTTCTACAATGTATCGATACATACAAGCCATTTTCCATGATCCAAGAATTTTGACTCGTTTACGATTGATCCAAAACTCAATTTTAACTCATTTTTTTGCATCAGAAAAGATCAAAACCTATATCAAATTACAAATTTAGACCTTTGAATTAATCAAAACATTTTTGAAGTCTAAATTCGTTAAAAAAATTTGATATGACATGATCACCCTACTCTTTCCTAGTTTGTTGACCAAGATCACATTAACCACCCTATTTGCTAGAAAATCATTTTAGCATTTAAACCAGCCATCCTATGTCCATCACATTGGCAGCAACTTACTCCTTACAGCCACTCTATAGCCATTAAGCTGACATCATTTTGTCTCCTTTGAGATATAACCAAAATGACTTCTAATTTGGCTCCAAAATGCTAGTGTAAATAGACCACTTATATCTCGACTGAATTAGGGGGAGATTCCAGTTCATTTTTATCTTTTAAAACATATTCACACATCAAGAAAACCAAATCCTGTAGCTCTTCACTTAGCACCAAAAATAGCCCTAAAACGTTCACTCTTAACCATAGCACATTCTGAAAATCACTTTCATCCGTACCAGAACCAAAACCTCATTGTTTCTCTCTTTTTTTTTTTTGCTTATCAACAACAAAGAAAAGAGAAAAATTCAAGCCATCTCTACTACTCAAACTATTTGGCCAAAAATTGAAATTTTATTGGTTTAACTTCTTGCTTTATCACTTTCATTTTTTGTTTTTTAGCATCTTCATCCTTTTAGTGAGCTCTCCATGTTTCCATCACCCTCTTGGGATTCTCATGCATTATTGTGGCTTTTGGTTTTGGTAGTTTAGGATTTGGATGTCTTAACGCCCCTTTGATGTATAAAATACCTCATTTCAATCTCATTATTTTGATAGCTCTTGCTCATGCATTTTATGCCATAACCATGCATCTTGGTATGATTAATCCATGTATGAATCGTTAGCCTAAAATATTTTAAGCATATTTATACATTAGCTTGCATCTTGTCATGAATCATTGTCATTTTTAACATCCATAACATTTTCTTATCAAAATGCATAACACTTTCTTTGTCTAAACCATTAGTAAAGTTAGCACCTCCATTCATGTTATGTGCCATCCCTTGTATGTTCATCATTTTCTTCTTGTCTAAATCTATGTTTGATGATTGTAAAAAAAAAAATTGATTTTTAAAACCTCCCCAAACTAAGCAGGCTAACCTTAACCTATAAGGGTGAGCATGAACTTAGCATTTTCCTTAAAGTTAACTAAAAAATCTTAGGGGAGATAAAATTTTCTAGATCTGTAATCCTAATTAAACGAGCTCAAAACTTTTGATTTTCCAACGAAAATGACCTTGCACTTGTTCCCTAAATGTTCATGCCTTATTTTTAAGTCAAAACTTTGAATGGTATGATTAATAGGCTATTTCATCATCCCAAATTACTCTGGGGCTATGCCAATGAGTTCACGATGCTTATGCCACTCTTTCCCTTCAGTCATGGATGTTCGAATATCGATGACTCGAGTTGGGACCCATAAACATCGAGAAAATAAGAAATATCCTTTACTTTGCTTTGTTTCCTATTGGCTGCATCACTGTTACAAATTGAAAAATCATTTTAAAATCCCTAACGATTTTTCATGAATTTTATAATATTTTTCTCTAAAAGTGTGTCAAACTATCTTTAATACAAGGTCATTTTCACCCCTGGATTAGTCCGGATGAAAGAGTTATAATTTTTCAAACCTAGACTATCTGGAATCCCTAGAGTTAACAAAGTGTATTATGGTTGGGCCCTTTAGGCCCACTAAAAAATATTTTCCAAATCCGTCCAACAATTTTCCTTAAAATTTCATGAAATTCCCTTTCTAGAAAGGTATTATTTGCAATTTTTGATGCCAAATAAGTTCGAAATGATTTTTCAAATTTTAACATGCCATTTTCCTCGCATGCTATGTTAGTAGCATAATTGACCCAAATTTGAAAATTTATTTACTCGAAAAGTGATTTTTTGGGATATTAGGAATAGTTTTAGATTGACCCTCATTAAATTACCTTTATGACAGTATCTTGTCCATGCTCTAAAGCCTTCAAACCAATCCATAATAAATTTGAAAAGTAGGATCGTGCGATCCTATCCCGTGTTCTTGATCATGGTCAAAACTAAGTTATTTTTTCAAATTTTGTTTCGAGACATTCGAATGTCTCCATATCACCCTGATCAAACTCGATAACATGTTTTGACCTCCCATAAGCTCGTATCAAGGCACGAACATATTTTGCATCTTTACCATCCTCATTCACAATGATTTTTTTTTGCCAAAAGTTGTTAAAATGTTCACTTATTTTTTAAATCACAAAGTTTTGTCAACCTAAGTTTTTCAACTCGACTTTTTTAAAGAGTGTCAGACATGTCACTTTTGGGGATACTCTAACCCTGACCTTTTGAGAAGGATACTCCAACCTTGCTTTTCAAAATTGTCAAGATTGAGAAATCTTCCTTTGTCAAAATAATCTTGGGATACTCCAAGCCCACTTTTCAAAATTACCAAGATTTTAGAATCTTCCTTTATCACAATTGTTTGTCATCCACGAGGATACTCCAACCCTAACCTTCCTAGGTGATACTCCAACCTTATTTTTAAAAAATGTCAAGATTTAAAAATCTTCTTTTGTCAAAATTATTTGTCATTCACGATGATACTCCAACCTTATCTTTTCGAGGGGATACTCCAACCCTATCTTCCAACAATAATTAAATTTTTCTCCTTCTCAAACTTTTATGATTGTGTAAAACAAACTCGTTCAATCAAGAAACCCAGATACATCTCAAAAATTATAGATCTGGTTATTCCCAGATAATCGATGCCAATTACAAGATAAATTTCAATAGTCCATCCCTTTTCTTTATCATTGCATTGAATGATCCATGTTATGTTACTTCATTTGTTGTATTACTAACGTAATTTCTTTATGATAATTATTTGCATTCATGTTTTCCAATCATTTCAAATAAAATTAAATGTAATGTTTCTCGTGGGTGTATCTCCAGTGCCCAAAGTGGAATATTCCATTTTCAAAGTAAAATCCAAAGGTCATTTTTATTAAAAAAATTCTATATTCCCATCTTTTCAGGGTGTATATGAGATTAAATTTCTTTATAAAAACCTGGATTTGCATTTTCATAAAATTCATGCATTAAAAAGGGGTTATAGCAAAATAGTGACAAGTTAGGGTCGAAAAAATCAAAATCGAGATAAAACATAACTAGTAAAGTACTGATTTTGGGCTTCGTGAAGAGGAGAGGTTTGTGCCTCATCGTGCTAACCAACTCCCAAACCTAAATAATGAATCTTTATACTACACAGACCACGGGATCGATGTTTCGAGTTTCGTAACTCAATACATAGGTTTCAATATGCATTCGATCATGCCTAGCCCAAAATGATTAGTGGTGACTCCAAGCGTTGGCCATTTCATGATGGTCATCGGAGACCAATAAGATGAGCGATTTGTCTTATGGCCCCCTTCACTATAATGTAGTTCGAGATCTATGCTTTCTCGCTCTCATCACATCGTGAAGGAAAAGTCTCGGTTAAGAAGACATTTTTAAGTTAAAAAAATATTTTAAGTCATATGCACCCCTAGATCTGCGAGGATCTACCCTGGGGTACATTGCGGCAAAGGGTTTCTGACACAGCCCTATTGTCAAGAATAGACTTTACTGAATAAGGGTTGGTTTCATTGCTTAACCTCAACAAGATTAACTAATCATCAACGACATGGATGTGGAGGTTATAAAAGGCTTGATTTAGAATGATGAAGACATCCTTAGTTTTTTTTTTCTAACTGATTTGGATCCATTCATCTTTTTGAGTAGAAAGTCTCAAGGATTATTGGGAATACCATCAGTTGTGGTCATAGTTGTTAACCCAACAGATTGGCCAACCTCTGATCTCTATCGTTCTTAGCTTGTTGTTTCTTCCGCTATATGTTGGACTTGAATCCTATGCCCTTCTTTTTGACGTGGCTAATGACTTTTAAAGTTGTGGCCATTCTTTGCAGATTTTTACCAAGCCTTTTCTAGCCTGGCAAAATTTGCCAATAGTAAACTTCAGACCTATATAGGTATTCCTCGACAATCGAGGTTCAACTATTGGCAAGCCTTCTTCTATGATTATAGCATTAACAAACTCAAATGACTAGAAAGATAACCCAGGTGCAACTTCATTTGGTTTAATGTATTTGGCATTGGTAAAAGTAGTGGCAATCATCTTTTTTTTTACTCTAATATTGACCAATTTGTCATCAATCATGAATTTTAGCTTTTGATGCAAAGACAACGGTATTACCTCAACTGAATATATCCATGACCTCTCAAACAAGCAAATTATAGGATAAAACAATGTCTATTACCTGAAAATCAATCTCATAGGTGCATGGCCTTACTTAGAATGGAACAATGATGTTTTTGATGACTTCATGATAAGCGTTGTCAAATGCTTACACCGACGCATGGTTGTGCTTATTGTGGGAGACATCAACGAAAAACTTATTTAAGGTAACCAAGGGCATGACATTGATGGCAGAATCATTGTTTATGAAAACTTTTGGTAAGATGTGACCTTTGCAGTAGGTAGTTATATATAGGGCTTTGTACCTACCCCTACCACTAAGAGAGATGTTATCATCGGTGAATAGAATGTAGTTATCAACAGCAATTTTGTCACTAGGTGATCTAATTTGCGTATTGAAATATTTGATGGCATAAACACCTCATTCAACACTTTTAACAGTGCATTTGGATTAACTTCTGAACTGAACAATAAGGGTAGTACAAAGATCTTAGATAGTTGTTTGCTCAATCGATCGACAATGTTATATTCTTTTTGCTTGATAAATTTCTAAAACTCAATGGCTTCTTTTACATTTTGCCTTTCTAATCTTCTTAGATTTTGAGTTTTTTGTCTCAACTTGAGGAGTGTTGAAAATCAAAGTGGCATCAGTATTCTAATTCTCTTGAATAGATGGAGCATAGCATCTACCACTATAGGTTAAATGGCTGATCCCTGATAAATCAATAATGATGGTTAATTGAGTGGGCTCCTTGATCATCATGACTCAGCCCTCATATTTCTAGAAAATGGCTTTGTCACTCTTGTGTAGGAATGGTGTAGGTGTCTCTATGAACAACCTTCATATAGGCATTGAAGAATTAACCCCTAGATCTACTTATCTATAGAAGATAAGGGGTTGACCTCCCCATACAGTGGTTGTGTCATTCGTTGCCCAATCATATTCATCAATTCAATAAAAGATGCTTGTTTTTTTATCATAAAATTTAATTTTGCTCTCTTTCATTATTCTCTGTACCATCGCATAAAATTTTTTGCATGTTTGAAAAGTATAACCATGAATAATATGGAAGTCATAGAAATCATTAAGTTCTTCTTCTGATGTTTCAACTGCATTAAGCATTTTTGTATGAATCAATATCTAGCAAACTAGATTCATTAGTGTCCTAACTTTTTATATGCTTTTCTTAACCTCACCATTGTCCTTGACACCAATCATGTTCATCACTAGCTTGATATGATTTGATAGGGGGTCTGCAGCAACATTTGACCATTGGTTCATTTCAAATTGTAGAACCTTTGAATCAATGAGGCTTTGTACCCTCCACTTAAAAAAATAGTTATTAGTATCGTGCTCTACTGCCCTCGCATAATAGTCTCAATGGGCATTAATGATATACCACTAACGATATAAAGGTTTTTTCTCTGAGATGTATGCATGAACGATTAAATGCCCTTGAAGCAAAGCCTGATAAAACTCTTTATAGGTCATGAGGATAGGTCGAACTATTGTATTCGCTAGTTTACACCCTAATTGTTTAGTGCATTGTTGGCAAGATTATTGGTATTTTGGTTCGCTTGTGGTTGGTTGTTTTATGGTGGATTTGGTGAGACAATAAAGGCTAGGTTATAGGTAACGACAGAAACTAGCTAAAGAGATATCATGATTAAGTTAAAGTAGGGTACGCTCAGTGTAATAAGGATTAGGCGCTTGATACTAGCTCGATTGGGATAGGTTGGCATAGTTTATGGCATTTGCCTCTCTTTTTTTTTAGTAGCAACATGCCTTTTACTCGATCCGAATGACTCACCCACAGACATCCTGCTATTCTTAATTGCTGTGTCAATCATCTCACCAGATAAAACCAGATCGATGAACTTTTTAGTGGCATTCCTTACAAACTTGTCATAATATGGGACGTGTAGGGTGTTGATGAACATCATGGTCATCTTATTCTCAATTAGAAGGGTTTAGACTAAAGCTACCTCTTTCTCTACCTTTAAGCATATTGCTTAAAACTTTTGATCTGTTTCTTAAGAGAGATATGGCTAGGGGCCCAATCTGACATATATTGGTATTGGTTTAAGAAAGCCCTGACAAAGTTTACCCATGACTGAATTTTGACATTATCAAGTACGATGCACCATCGAGCGACTGGCCCAATTAGATTATGTTAAAACCAATGGATAAGAAGTTTCTCGTTATTCTCATATCCAGCCATCTTCTTGATATACATCTAAATATATAGGATGAAGTCAATCATTTCGTTAAAGTTTTCAAACTCTAGTACCTTAAACTTTAGGGGAATGACAAGGTTAGACATTAAAGATAAGGATTTTGCAACAATATTTTCGAACTAGTCACTCCTTTTAATAGCTCGAAGATGCTTTTCTAGAAGTTGATATTTATCTATTTCGTCAATAAACATTGCAGGTTTTTGGCCATTTGACTTTTTTGGTTCATCTTGATGAAGGGCTATAAGATCGATTAAAGAAACCGTGATCAAAAACAAATTGATTAGTTGCTATAGGCTTTGGATATATAACTGGTCGTATTGGCAGGGCATGTGTCGTGTTATGCTATTGCTCTTAATAGGTTTTTTTTAGATAGCTTCAATACTATTGGTGGTCTTATGATTCTTTGTGCATTAACTTGAGTCACTTGATGCATTCTTGATAGTCATTTTCCATAATTGATTTGCAATGGCAAGTATTGTAGCAGTGTGCAATATTCGGTTTCATGTTTTTTGCTTGATTTTAGAATCCCTTGTGATTTTATGACCATTCTCATATCAAACTTTTTATTTTAAATGTGTTTATTAATGATTCCTTATGAGAAGATGACGCTGAGTATAGAAACATGACAATAATTAATATGGATACATAAATAAGACAATCAAGAATAGAATTAAATATGCAGAGGCAATAGAGACAATTGGCTTATAGAATAGCTTCATAATTAACATCTATCATTATTCAAGAAACATAATTTTGACATGATTACATCAAGAAATATCTAACATGATTATATTATTTAATTATGTGTTCTAAGAAGTTTAGCAATTGCTGGGTTATGATGTCTTGCCTCAAAGACCAAGCAACCTTGATTATATCATTTACCTTTATTTGGGCTATCTGAATTTGGTCGATATGGCGACAATGTTGCTTTTGATTATTCAGGTCTATTTGGTTAATTATCAGCTACCATTCTTATTCTTGCTATTTAGAGGCTCCCACTATCTCAGTGATATGGTCTTGGTAAGCTTGAAAAGATTGTTTAGATCTTGAACCCTGAGTGTTAGGGTTCATTCTTAACCCTACCAGCTTTTAAGTCTCGTACTTGAGCTTCAAGTCATCCATTACTCCCTTGGTAAGTTGATGTGAAGGCATGAGCTTTAATGACCTTTTTCCTACTGACCCATGCCTCTTTTTCCCACTAATTTAGTTCTTTATTGAAGGTAGCAAACTTTATCTCCCATTTAGTTGATGACTTTATTGATATGCTTGGATTTATTCCTTTTTCAAAGCATCATATAGCCCTTAGCCAAACTTTTGAAATCCTTTTTGAAGCTATCTCTCTTTTTAACCACCCGATTCATCTCACCATCTTGGAGGTATATGCTCATCTTGATTGACTATTTTCCTTTTTTGACTGAGCAATTTCTATGGCAAAGATAACTTTCTCTTATTTAAATCCCCATCTAAGTAGTTTGACTTAAGTAGAAGGCCCATCCATCGAGACTTGCAATGTCCCAATATTGGGTACTGACAAAGTGTCGTTAATGCAACAGATCCTCTATTCATCATACCTTAGAGTTACAACACTTTCATTGTAATATCTTCATGTACTGGACCTTATCCGAGCATGGAAAGCTAACTGGATTTTCAATTTATAGTTGGCTTCTCTATATTTGAAGTCCCAATACTCAAGGTTTTCAAAAAACAGGATGAATTTTTGGCATTAGAATTGTCACAAAGCTAGAAAGGGTGCATCATTGGTGCTTCTCTACAACCCCATAAATTGCACGTAAGTGTAGCCTCCAAACTTGTATATGACAATTATAGGGACATCTATATGGCCCTCAATGTAACTTCCTCTCATCTAAGATTCCAAAATTTTTTGACCCATTATTCCTTAGAATTGTTTAGGGGTCATTCTTCTCAAGGACCTTGAAGAGAGGGCTAAAGTTAGAAAAAAAATTATGCATCATCCTCTTTTCTTAGATACGAAAGTGGTTGATGAGCAGATATAGAAGAGCGAGGCACATTCGATAAATCTATTCATCCTTGTTTTCTTGCAAAAGCTAAAGGCTTGAATCATTTCAGCAATGATAGTAGATATGAGGTTGATGTTCCAACACAAGCAGGAGAAGAAATTTGCTACTATCATCTTTAATTACCTTATGGTCTTTGGGAATATGACCAATACATATATCGCTAAAGCGAAGACATCTAGAACTTTCTTTAGATTGGTGATGTTCAACATTGCTTCTTTCAAACTAGCCTAAGAAATGCATTTAGTATTCCTTTAATCTTGACATGGCCATTAATCTAATACTCTATGGCTCTGAGGATTTATGCTAGTCTCTTTTTGAAAGTCAAAGGTTGTAGCACTTTAAAATATATCCTATTGGACTTTGCCCTTTCAATGTTGAGCAATGCAGTGTATTCGTCAATGGTAGGAGTCAAATAATCTCGGTTGAAGATGAAGCATCAGTATATTGGATTCTATAATTGTAATGCTGCTTGCAATAGGCCAAAGTCCAACCAGACTTGAAGTAATAGAGCTATATACTCGTATTTTTTGTGAATGACTAATTCTTATTATTGTCATAACTAGCCTATATGTACTTTTGATCACACTAGTCATTTTGGTGGCACCTTATCTTGACTTTCTCATATGTCTTTGAGACATAGTCGGGCTTAAGGATATCCCAACTTTTGCATTATCAACCTTCTGACCATGCTTTGACTTCTTCAAGAGACTTGAGGATGGGAACGAACTATTGCTCTATGACAGGCGCCCCTTGCTAAACACTGAACCTTCAGTCAATTATCCTATAATGATGATCATCATGCATGATGCAAGTAACAATCAAGAAACAAAAATGAGATGGGTTAGTGATAATATGAAATAATAATATAAGAATAAAGAATGGAAAAACAAAAATAAATCATAGAAAATGCCTCGACAATAAGCATTACGATGCCTACAAGCGATAATTATGAGTACCATGAAATGGCAAATACCCATGGACAACATAAAGATATGTCCAGGTAAAAATTACATTTATTAAGGTGATATGATACCTCTAGAGATAGGCTGGCAACCTACAAGGTGGCATGGATACGCCATTGCTTTGTATTTCACATGCATTAAGTAGTCGATTGGATGGCATGATAGTTTTTCGAGTTAAATATGACTTTCTTTAAAATGACATGGTGCTTTGTAAGTGATGACATTCGTTTGCCGTCATCGAACGGCATAACATCGTGTCCTAACACTGACATAACAAATGGGATGATAATGTTTGTTTACTATCACCTATGTAACTATGGTGTACAGGAGTAAAGATTAGAAATGTTTCCTCAAGTGTCTTTACTCTCTGAGTCATTCTAGCACCATTAGGCATGGTTTAACATGGTTTAGCTTGTAGGGTTCACTATATGGGTTTGACTTAACACCTAAATTGGTATCTGAATTGCTCTTCTATTAAGTAAAGATAAGGGAGGCACCTCGATCCTAGGCCTATTGCAAGCTTGGTAGAACAAGTTCAATTTATTTGATGTATTTCCCTATGCAAATGCAAAGGGTTATTCACGAGAGACATAGGTAGTTTACACCCAGAAGTTATTGCTATGCCTGTGTAGAGGGGAACTCATAAAGGTGGATAGCTCACTTCCCCCTAATAATTAAAACCCTAACCTCACCATAGAGTTTGGTAGAAATCTAATGCAAATACAAGTGCACAGTGTGTCAGAAAAATAATTAAACCTTTTGTTTACCCTTGCATTACCATACCTATTAAATCACTATTTTATTTGGGAACAAGGCAACCTTTAGCAATCATAAGACAAAACTTATGACAAATAAAAGATTAGTCAAAAAATGGGAAGAGATTATAATTAAATAATTATCAAAAATAACAAAATCTAAGAACTAAGTAAGACATGGTTAGTTGTTGGGCTAACTTTCTAAATTAGTCCCCAATAGAGTCACTAAGTTGTCATCAATGTACCTTTCGTGAAGAAAGTGCATATAACTTAAAAGTATCTCTCGATGAGGAAATGCCTTCTCGACCGAGATTCTTCTTTTTTTCTTTAACATGATAAGGGCAAGAAAGTATGGATTCTTGGCTCTTGACCATGAAAGGGGACCATCGAACAAATTGCTCGTCCAACGAGTTTCAGATGGCTACCATAAAGCGGGTGACAATTAGAGTGGCCGCCAATTATTTAGGCTAGGCATGATTGGATGCCTACTGAACTTGATATGCTGAGTCACAAAACTTGAAACATCAATTCTATAGTCTGTATAATTCAAAGATTTAACAGTTGGATTTGGTAGTTTATTACATGCAAGGAGGTATGAACCCCCCTATAACACCCAATATCAATACTTTTTTAGCCATGCCTTAACTTAGTTTTGGTTCCTTCGATTTTGACTTCTTATTATTTAAAAATAATCCTATTCTTATGCATGTATTTGAATAAAATAAACTCTAGTTTTAGAAAAAAAAAATTTAAATCACTATATGCCCTAGAGAGGTAGAGAACACAGATATTTTTGATTAAAATGTTTTAGTTTTTGAAAATAGGATATTCTATATCAAGCACTAGAGAGATACTGACATGAGATATTGCTTTATAAATTTTGAAAATATGGATGCAAGATGATCATCACAAAGGAAATGTGTTAGTAAGATGATAAAATGAGAATATTGCAAAAAATAGATCACACAACAACAAAAGAGAAAAGGAAGGGACAATCAAAATGTATCTTGTAATTATCATCGATTATCTTGAAATAACTAAATCAAAAATTTTAGTGACATGTTGGGATCTATTGACTAATTAAGGTGCAGAAACCAAGTTTGAATATTGAAAAGTTCTAAGGAAATCCAAGGAGATGAAATTTGACTTTTTTTTCCTTGAAAATTTTGAGAAAAATAAGATTGGCAAATTTAAATTGATGAAATTTGACTATTTCTTGATAATTTTTGAAAATTAGGGTTGAAGTAATCCCTCAAAGGATGAGGTTATAGTATTTCCTTGGAAGATGAGGTTAGAGTATCCATGTAAATGAAAACTTTGGTAAGTTTTGAAATTTAAATAAAGTTTGTAAAAGCAGTGGTGGATTATCCCTTTGGAGAATGAATTTAGAGTATCCCCAATGGAAATTTCAAAGATTTTGGAGAGACAAGTTTGGAGGATTTATCTTGACAAAGGTTGGGTAATTGCTTGACAAAATTGAATTTTTGACATATTCTTGACAAAATCCGTGATTTTAGATTAACAGGGAAATTGATAGAAATAGAGATGGCAGATGAAGATACTTATGCCTTAATTCGGGCCTAAGGATCAAAACACATATTTTGACTCAAAGGGACTAATCAGTGCCAATTAAAGATGTTCAAATATCTCGGTATGGGAATTTGAAAAAAATCAATTAATTTGAACTAATGCTAAAAATAGTGGATAACATAGTGTTGTCCCCTTTTTTGAGTTTATTCATTCAAAAGTGTTAAGAGCCAAGTGAGGTGCCATTGGAAAGGTGACTCAAGAAGGTTTAATCTAAAATATTCAAAAAGTCCTAAAGAATCATGTTTCAGGTGGATGTAATTTTTGAAGTTAGGTCAAGCTCGACACTGATTACATGTGCAGGGGAAAAGGCATGGCAAACTTTGAAATGTCATTCCTGACTGATTTGGAATTGTTGAATTGCAAACAATACATTTTTTAGAAAGAAATTTTCTTGTGCTTTTTAGAAAAAAATATTTACAAAAATCATGAAAATCATTTGATGCGGAGAAACGACCCAAACAGAATGCAAATCACTAGTTCTAAGGGTTTTGAATAGCATTGTTTTAAAAAATATAACTCCTTCATCTGGAATGATCCAAGGGCAAACAAGATATCATTGGAAAAATAATTCAAGGCCCTTTGAAAAAAATCATAAAATTTTTGAAAAATGGTCCAGGGTTTGAAAATGATTTTTTAAGTCGTAGCCACTGTGTTGTTAGGGCAAAACTAGGTAGTTTTTCAGTTTCCTTGATTTTTTTTGGCCTAAACTCAGGACATGAATATCCTAAGGTCCATGGTATAAAGGAATGAATGAAATAGGCATCATAAGCTCATTTACAGAATCCAAGAGTAGTTTGGGATGATGAAACAACCTGTTGACTATGTGACAAACATAAAGGCTTTAGCTAAAAGATCCACATGTAAGCCACTTTGGACAATAAAAGAAGGATTCTTATCTTTAAAAATATAACATTTAGCCTCAATAACCCTTGAATCAAAAAGTAAAACCTAATTTTTCCCCAAGATTGGAAGACCAATGTATAAAAACCTTAAGCCCTTGTTAATCATGATTTATTAAAGTTAGCATGGCCTTAACGTGATAGGTTTTTAAAAAAGAGTTTTTTTTACAATCATTAAATAAGCATCTTGACAAGTATATTATAAACTAAATATGACATTCATGACAATGAATAGAAGTAGCATGCTTAGACAAACAAAGATGGTATCTTGACATGTAGATGTTGACAAAAGTAAAATAAAATAACTAATAAGATGCAGAAAAATGCTAGCTTCAAATAGAGATGCTATCTTGACAAATATATTATGAGCTAAATATGACATTCATGAAAATGAACATAAATAGCATGTTTAGACAAGTAAAAATGGTATCTTTACATGTAAATAATGAAAAACAATAATAAATAAGATGCACGGAAGTGATAGCTTCATGAGCAACATCAAGAGTCATGCTAAAGGAAATGATATGAACATGTTTTGACAAGAAAAAGTTTGCTAGAATTTTTAGAACAACCTTAAAACATGTTTTTAAGGCAAGCCAAGCATATAAACATGGTGAAGCATGGAAAGAGAGTCAATATAACACTAAAAATACTAGGTCTACCACAAACAAAGCCATAAAATGCATGAGAGTCTTAGGAATATAGTCAACATTACCTGGGTATGGCTCTTTAAAATGATTAAAATGATTGTCAAAGAAAAAAAATAAGATGAAAGTTACACCAAATAGCTTTAAACCTTACTTTAGCCCTTAAGTAAAAAACTTGTTAACTTTGAACTCATGTTTTCTCCTCTCTTTGCTATTGATTAGCAATAAAAAAATGGCTAAAATGAGCTTAAAGGATGTGCTAATAATGAAAAATGAGGTTTAAGATGAAAAAAAGGTGGAATAGAGGATTTTAAAAGGACTTTTAGTGGTGGCTTTGGGAAGCTACTAGAATGAAAGGTTTTTTGAAAGGATAGTGCCTGAAAAGGGTTTTTGGAGAATGTTTGAATGTGTTAGAAAGTGTTTGAAAATTTTTGTGCGTGTCTTTGTGTATTTAGCTGAGAATGTTAACCTTATATGCACGTGTGAATAGTAAGAACCATATTCCAAAAGCAACGGCATTTTGGTGCTTTGGCTTATGTACCTCATGTATGGACAAGGTACTGTGGTCAGTTAGCCGCTAAGCCCACTGGCTGGCTCAGCAAAAATAGTGGATTAAGATAACTTTTGGCAACTAAGCAATGAGTTAAATCATGAAAATATCCCTTGTCATGGCTATTTAGGCCAAAAAAATTTATTAAAACCTAATCATAAGTCCAATGCTGAGGCTTGCTATGAATTTAGATGATCATTGGTGCCAAAAACATAGTCCAATTCATGTTTTAACATTGTGATGTAAAAAGGTGAAAATGGAATAAACTAGGCAATTTAGCCTTGGATTATCGATACAATGTGTATTGTATTGATACTTGTAGAAAAGTTTTGCTTTAGGTATCGATACAATAAAGCTGGTATCAATACTTAGGGGCTAGTATCAATAGTAGCACTTTTTATATTGATACTAACTGGCCAAAATGGATTTCTATGCTACTGTACAACTTGTTATTGGCTGTGTATTGATAAGAAGCACATGTATCAATAAACAACCCTTTTATGTCAATAAAACATGTGAAATTTTGAATTTTTAGTGGTGTGGAAGCCTTATATCGATATATTCATGCAAAAATTTCCTTCAATCTTCCGAACACCTTACCTTAGATAGGAGTGATGGATGACCAACCCGCGCTAGTCCGTATAACCTCAAAGACACCTCAAATAATGACTTTTGAAGTTTCTTTTTTATATATTTCTTTAATATTACCCCTAAGCATTTTAGACCTTACCAAAAATCTTTTTTGCTTGGTGACATGTTGCTTAACAGTGTTTGGCGACACGGCTCTTGGTAGTCATCCTTATTTTTATTTTTGTTCTTTAATTCTATTACCTTTTGAATACGTCCTAAAGGCCAAAAATTGGCCTAGAAAACCGAGGCGTCTACAGTAGGCTTAGGATTTTTTATGCCATATTGACTTCTTTTATCATGTTGTACTATGCTACATGCTTGGCTTGGCGTTAAATCATGTTTTTAATCCTATATGAAAATTCTAGCAAACTTTATTTGTTTGAACATGTTCATATCATCTCACATGACATGACTCTTGATGTCACTCATGAATCTAACACTTTATACACTTTCTTGCTAATTTTCTTATATTTTTGTCATCCCTTTCATATCAAAATGTCTTCTCTGGTTGTTTAAATATGCTATCCATGTTCATATTCATGTATATCACATTTAGTTCATAAATGTTTGCTAAGATGTTTGCTTGTTTGCTGCAAAAATCTAATTTTTCAAAAAAAAAAAACACCTTAAGTTAGGCCTATGTTACCTTTGATAAATAGAGATTAAGATAGATTTAATGTTTTCACTAATTAGTCCTTCAATCTTATGGAAAAATCAAGCTTTTCATGTCTAAATTTATGGTTAAATAAGGTTAAATGTTTTAGTTTTCAAAACAAGATAGACTTTTTACTTATTTTAAAGTGTTTATGTCTTGATTTTAAGGTCTAATACCTTTACTAGCAACTTTGGTTAATAGGTTATTCCATCGTCCCAAATTACATTGGGATTGTGCAAATAAGGTGTGAAGCCACTGTCATTGACCCTCTTTGTTATGGACATGGAAATGTCCAAAACATGAGCATAGTCTTATAAAACTTAAAAATCGAAAAAGCTCCCTTATTTTGCTTTGGTAGCACTATAGTCACAACTTGAAAAATAATTTGTGAGCTATATTTTGAAATCTGTGATCTTCTTCTTAAAAAGCATCAAATTACCTTTCCAAGGATGTCTCGTTTGCCTGTGGATTGTTTCGGATGATGGAGTTATTTTTTCAAAGCTTTGCTATTGGAAAACCTTGGAATCAACGATTTACATTTTGTTTGGGCCATTTCAGATCGCTGTATGATTTTTTTTTGTATTTTAAAAATATTTTATGAAACCTTTTATGAAATTCCTTTTCTAGAAAGGTATCATTCGTGATGATTATGAATGAGGCCAAAGTGATTTTTCAAAATTTGTTACACCCTTTCCCCTACAAATGCTGGCAATGCTAAAGCAAATCTAACTTAAAAAATTAATTCCACCTAGAAAGTGATTTTCTGAGGTTTTCTGGATATTTTTATGTTAATCCTTATCGAGTTACCTTTCCAACATAAGCTTATTTACCTTTTGAAGCCTTTGGATGAACTCAAAACAAATTCGAGAATGGCAACAATGCGATGTTATCACCTTTTCTGGGACTTAAAAATTAGATTAATTTCCTGAACTGCATTTTTGAGACGTTCAAATGCCTTGAAATATATTCGATTAATCCCTCACAAAGTTGAGTGTCATAAAACAATCCCACAAAACTCAGATCAAGGCCAAAAAAAATCAATTTATCTTTTATTTGAATTGTCATTTTTAATTTTCGAATACCTATTTTTATAAGAAAAGATGGTCCTTTCTTAAAAATAAAATTCCTAAAATTTTCATCTTCGGGATACTCCAACCCCATGCTCTAAAGCAATATTGCAATCCCGTTTTTACAAACTTCATTCAAATTTCAAAAATCACTAAAATTTTCACCATTAGAGGTACTCCAACCCCATTTTAGAGGGAATACTTGAATCCCACTTTTCACTTAAAAAATCCAAATTCTTTCTCCTGAATTTTTCAAAGCCTTTTAATCAAAACCTTTTTTTCTGTACCTCAAGTGACCACCAATTCCAAACATTGTTTTATAGTTGTCATCTCTATTATTCCTCAATAATTGAAGATAATTTCGAGATACTGTCATTTTTTATGCTTTTATATGTTTTTTACGTAATTTTATTTTATTTTTTTCATTTTACTAACATGTTTTCCTTTATGGTGTCCATTATGCATTCATATTTCTAAATCGTGTTTGAAAATTATGAACCAATGTTTTGTGTCAATATCTCTTTAGTGCTTGACACAGAATATTTGATTTTTAGAATTAAATCCAAATATCATTTCTATCAAAAAATCCTTATGTTTCCCATATTATGGGGTGCATACGTGATTTATTTTTTTCTAAAAACCCAAGTTTATAATTTTCATACAAAATTCATGCACTAAAAGAGGATTATACCAAAATCATGACAAGTTAAAATTGAAGAAACTAAAACCAATATAAATCATGGTTAGCAGGTACTGATTTGAGGTAATGTAAGGGTGGTAATCCTTCCCCACATGAAAAGAAAAATCTAGGCTCATGCATATCGATATAAGCATAAAATTTAATCAAAATTAAACATACACAGTAGAGTTAAGAAAAGAAACAATTAGATTTTCACAAGATCTTAGAAAGAGATGTACATGTGATCGGATAGGAAATTTAGAACACAAATATAGTAAAAATCATACCTTGGGCTAGGTTAGGCTTGATTATTGGGTCAACTGAGCCTATACTAACATACCCAAACGATGGCCACCCTTTTAAAAGTTTCTTCAAGCCCAAGTAAAACTATTTTAGTTAGCTTATCCAAGATTAGGCCTAAATAATAATTAATATTTTAGCATAGTAGCACATCAAGGATGGCTATTCCCTGCGCCAAGCCCATTAGCAAGCTCAATTGGAGTAGTTCACAACTAAACTCCATTAACTTGATAATTAAGGTTTTTAGCCTAACTCTTAAATTTACATGTTGGATAATTTAGTTCATAATTAAATTTTCTAACCCTAGTAAAACAATTTTACTTCATGCAAATAATATTTAATAATTATCAAATTATTATTTAATTTTTCAAATACAATTATTGGGCTTTATTTAATAAAATCTCTAAACCATGTCTAAAATAGACATTATCTTGATAAAACATTCTTAACATTATGGCCATATTAAGACATCTCTAATTAGATTTTACAAATCCAATTTACATCTTAAATTATACTTAATTGAACTTATTCAATTAGGTTTTCCTCATTATACCTTTTATTTAATTAAGCCATATTTAATTAAATGCCGATTTTAATCCAATAAATTATCTTGTTGTGTGTGACTTATCAGGCTTCCATTATAATAGAAATAAATATGATTACCAATTAAGTGTATTTGTATTTATAGACCAAGATTGACCTCTAGTAAGGCATCATGGCCACCCGATATGCAGGAAGAGTAAATATGACCTCTTTAAGAAACCTTTTAGTAACCAGCCTCTGAGTGCACTTCATCCTTTCACCAGATGCCCTGAAAAAAACACGAGCATGGTGTAGTGCCTACTCATGTATCAATGCATATTAGTTCCTACAACTTTCGGTTAACCTTATGAATTTATAGAAATAAATTTCTCCTAAATTCATCATACATTATCCAATGACTTTATCAAGTTGATCAAAGCCAAGGACATATAAGATATGTGTCTAATGTCACTTGGACTGAAGAATCCTCTCTGGATCACTCATTCATCTACCATATGATTCATGTCATACCCAATGAATCGTACCTTAAATATCTATCTATTGCAGACCCGTTTAAATAAATCAAAGTAAGATACTCCTGATATAAGAGGACATGGTATCATAAGTCTAAGGACTAATATACACGATTTGTATATGAGAATATATTCCATAGACATTTGAGTGACTTATACCAAATAGAGTTCTCATATGGACCATGTTTATTGAACTTGTTCCCATAAAACAAGCACCCATATACTATCCCCAAGTATCTATATCCTTTAACTTCTATTCTTTTTAAGAAGTTGCACATATCTATTGAATAGATCATTGCATATTCCTTAAAGGTAGGACTATACTAATAACATTTGAGAATTCTTAGCTCATACCTTCTATATTTCTTACATGAATCACTATGCATGTATTGATATCGTAGTTTGTCACGATAGTTGACATCAATGATTTCAACATTCTTTGTCTCTCTTATAATATCAATACGTATTTCTACTACCTTCACTTAAGATTCAGCTAAAGTTTAAAAAAAATGCCATACACTTTCAAAGGTTCATTTACATAAATTTCAACAAAATCTCTATATAAATTTGGACCAAACTACTCCATATCACAAATTAAATGCGGGAGATTAAGTTTCACCATAATTTTATCCAAGATGCATTCTTTTGAATGCTTAACAATATTGAGAGCAACATGCATTCAAAGCAAGCTGCAATTGAAAAAGTAAAACAGATAATTTCAGATAATATATCAAAGGATGTTGACTAAAATTAAAGCCAAGGAATATATACACGTTGCTAGATAAGGTTTTGAACATTTTTTTATATAAGAGAAACATAAGAAGGAATGAAAATCGTTTCATGTAGCACAAAGACAACAAGTCCTAAGAGCAAAAGATG
>JBBYHO010000021.1:238176-269714 GCA_038382025.1 Adansonia gregorii
TATATAAGAGAAACATAAGAAGGAATGAAAATCGTTTCATGTAGCACAAAGACAACAAGTCCTAAGAGCAAAAGATGCTCGAAAATATGAGACTAGCCATACCAAAGGTATCCAATGTAAGCAAATCCTTTGAAACAAATTAAGAAAAAATAGTTAATAAACCATTTTCATACTATTTATAGCTGAGAAAATAGCTTACGAAACCAGTATGTACTCACCAACTCAAAAATTTTGAAACAACGAAAATGCTAGCAATCATTTCAAAACAAATAGAATTTAGAAAAGTTGGTTGGTTCCTGAATAAAATTTGGTTGTTTAAATAGCGCATCACAAATGTTCTTGGCACAGAGCAACTTAAAAACCAGTTTGGTAAGAAAAAAAAATCCAACATTTATTGAGTGAATCTATGAAAACCATTTGGCCATACAATTGTCTTTCTTCAATACTAAACAATCATACCAAACGTCATACTTTAGTTAATGTTCTTGGTTATTTTTTTTCTTTCTTCCACTGTATTCTTGTGTCCTCCACGAAGTCAATAAGCCATCCTTAGCTTTTCGAACACTTAATAAAAACATTACGTGCATGTTGTAATCCACCGAGTTCTTTAACATTGTTTTATGCTTTTTTCAGTTCATGTTTAACTAATTATTAGGAATTTATTTTTTTCGAAACCTAACATTTAACAATGCAATTAAATACCTAACTATCATGTATATCAAAGAGATCACACTGACCAACTTATGTTTATATGGAATTGAGTGAAATAACAAATGACAATATGTTACATATTAAATTACAAAAAAAAGTGATAGTTTTCTTACATGCGCTTAATAAACCAATCAGTTAATGTTTAGTTATTAATTTTTATTAATATATACAGTACTAGATACATTTTCAAATTTTGTTTGCAACAAATGAAATTTGAACCTTTTCCTCTTAATTTTTGTTAAAGACTATAGCATTAGCTGATTTGCTTAGTGCTATATATATATATATATATATATATATACTCATACAACCCATTTTCAAATATAATATCTATGCAATTGATGAGCGTATTGATGATAGTGAACTCATACAACCCATTATCATAGCATTTCTTTTCACTTTGAAGTAGTGTGTTGATGTTTGCTATTTATGGTAAAAAAGAACTTATTATATTATCCTTTGTATATTTGGGATTTTGAAGACAAAAGCTGAGCAATAAAAAAAAAAAAAACTAATAAGCAATAGTCCAAAAATCATTCAGGGAGTAGGAGTTGCCATTTGAGACTAGTCACATAATTATTAATAATTAATGTGTGAAAGGATAATAGTTTATCATGAAAAAAACCATTTGGTTACAGATACGGCCATATTTAGCAACAAAAGTAACTATACTGTCAAAAAAGAAAGTTGCACAAATGCTTAAACCCAGATCAAGCATCATCATTTGCCTTTTGTTTCCTAACAATGAGAAAAAAAAGGCAACACTAATGTTAGTTCAGTACTATATATAAGTGGTTTATTCACATACAATTAGTATAACATAAAGTATATAGCCCAAACTTTGCCTTTTTGATGAAAGCCCTGGGAACGAATCTCTATAACCTTGGAATCTGGCTTCTCAGACACATGAATCCTATCTATATTTATTAAAAAAAAAATTATCTAAAATCAATGAACAATGGCTGAAAGGACATCAGTTATGACAATTACGTTGGCTATTTGTTTGATGCCGGCGTATTGAGTGAAAATAGCTTATTTAAAGCTTTGCAATCAAAAGTGGACAAAACTTACTTCTCAACGGAATCGATTTACAAATGGGAGCCCTTCGAGGCACATGAACTGTTTTAAACGAAAGCACTTCTTTTTCACTTATTTTTAACAAGAGAACTAACTGAACTAGCATCCAGAATAGGTTCCCTAAAAAACATTTCACTCTAAACTGCAAGATCCCACTTGAAAATGTTTTATTTGCTAACTTCAACTTGGAATAAATTTGTTCGTCCATAACCTTTTGCCATGTCAAAGGGCAAATCATATCTCCCTGAATTTTTCTGAGCATTCGATGCATCAGCTATTTTTCGAAACCAACTTTCTGCAACTCGACCAAACAAAATGAAAATGGAAGATAGAATCTGATCACTCACTATTGCATTGAGACAAAGCCTGTCAAATATTTTTTAGTAAAATAATCTCACCATCAACGAATAAAATATATGAGCAGTTGACAAATGAAATATTTACCATGGCACAGGTGGTTCGCAATGTTAACATCGTATTTTTCTAGAATATTGAAATTCATCGCTATTAAACTTAATACTAGATTTACAATGACAATAGGCTTTGTACCACCATCTCTTCATAGAATCAATCCCAATTATCGTAGCCTTATAGGTAAAATTGTTTAGCCCTTAACAATGAAAAAGATTTTCAATAATTCAATCACCAAACCATTGGAACAATGGGAAGAAACAACAAATTCAACAAATAGACCTCAATATCGTACAAATTATGTTCCATCAATTTAGTTACTGTCTTCCTATTTGTATTTGTTTTATCAATTGGATTCAAAGGTGCATCACATTGTGTTAGATTCAATGGCGAGATTGAACCAAGAGGGGGATGAATTTGTTCTATAAAAACTTTGTAACTTTGACAATTAAAATAAGATAAGGAAGAGAGAAAAATCAACAATGGATGTATAGAGATTTGATCCTCTAATTCAGCACCTACGTCCTTTTTTCTGAGTACTTTTTTACCAAAGTGATTCCCATAATTCACTAAGGAAATCGTTGTCTTCAAGGCTAAGGTATAACCTTACACAATTATTTTTTAAGGCTTAGATAGAACCTTTCAAATACTTTGAGAATTATACCCTAAACTCTCAAATATTTTTACTCATTTTCACACAACCCCTTTTGTGAAATGAAAGAAGTATTTTACAAACTAATTGAACCTCTAGTAGGTAGATGTTTACTGAAATTTAAGTACAAGAAAAATGAGATACAAATAAACTTGAAGAGTATGAATTGATATAAGTAGAAAATAATGAATTTGATGATTTTGAGCTTTTATTGTTGAATGATTCAATGAAATCTGTATCTTTGCCTCTTCAGCTATTTGGAATCTCTATTTATAGATGCAAATTGATTTATAGAGATTGGGCATTTAATGTGGTGGTTGGAGAGCCATTGTAGCCTTCATAAATGCTGATTTCCGTTCAAACCTGTGCTCTAATATTGATACAATACTAATAGTATCAATACACAATTCAAGAAGTGACCATTACAACTTGTTTTATCGATATTGGGGTCTTAGTATTGTTACTAAGCAAGCTGTATCGATACAGATACCTTTGTATCGATAGATATGAGGGTTTCAACCAAACCTAAGCTACTGCCAAACTTTGTATCGATACTCATAAAGTAAGTATCGATACTAAGCAGCCTGTATCAATACATACACACTTGTATCGATACATTTAAAGGTTTCATCCAAACCTTGGCTACTGCCAAGCCCTATATCGATACTCATTGAGTAAGTATCGATACTAAGCAACCTTTACCGATACATTTGAAGGTTTTATGCATAGTATCAATACATATGTTCTTTATATCGATACTACCCTTCAAAAACTTATTTATGAAATTATTTTTGTTGACTCAAACAAATCTCAATAATTACAAACTTATTATTTTTAAAGATGCTTTTCAATTTAAACGCAAATACGAAGTTGACTATTAATTTAAGTTTGTTTGTTATATCAAAACCAAAATCAAGGTTAACAATTCAAAACCAAAATCAAAGTTAACAATCTCCCCCTTTTTTGATATAGCAAAACTTAAGATAAATTTACTTGTGTTTGAGTTTAATGAAGAAATAACTCCCCCTCAAAAAGGTTAAAATTTATTTTAAGAAATAAAAGAAATGACTCCCCCTCAATAAATTGCCCAAGATTAGAAATTAAGCTTAAAAATTAAGTTTAAGTTTAACATGTAATTCGGGTTCCAATATATGCATAATCAATTCATAATTCGTGCTTCAACACATGCATAATTAATTCATGGAAAGCAACATATTGCAAATTTAAGGTCTTTCTCTGCCCTTTTTTGTTATATCAAAATAGAATTCAAGGATAAATAGGTATAAATTTATCAAGCAGAAGATATAAGCAAGCATAAGTAGGATAAATTTATCAAGCAAAAGATGTTCAAGACAATGCAAAACATAAAGTAGCATAGAAGTCTAAAATCATGAAAACTGATAAGTAAAAAGAAATTCCAATGATCTTAAAACAATATCCCAAAGACATAAGCCTAAGTTGACTATACTTCATCAGTTGGAGGATCCTCAGCAGGCAGAGTAGGTGGAGGCGCACGAGGAAAGATAACGAAGAAAGCATGGAATTGCTCTATTAGAGCTCGATGACTTTGCTTAAAAGCATAGAGACGAGCATCGATGGTGTCGAAACGTCCCTCTCATGCATCAAAATGACCCATAATAGATGTGAACATCATGGGAATATCCATGGGCACGGGAGCCGAAGGTGGAGGAGGCTCATCATGCTCCATTTCATCATGATCGTCAGGAGCGGGAGCATCCGGTTGCTCAAGTGAAAGCTATCGATGAGCTTTTGGAACAAAATTGCCGCCTTGAATTTTATATCCAGCAAGTCCCATATATTTGCAACTGATGTAGCGATATATGGATACCATAATATTGGGGGCCGCATGAAAGATCGAGACCTTGAGTTTCGAAGTAATAACTCAAGGCAATGCCATGGAAAAGACTATGACAACAACGTACGTATAGGACGAGGTCCACAAATATGAAGTAGGCTAAATTCGGACGAATGCGAGATTGAATCATATACAGCCACCAATAATCTGCATCACTAATCAAAGTATGTTTGGTTTCATATGGATTGAGCATATGTAAAATGATAAGATGAAGTGATCAAACAGAGAAAGGAGTGTGGCTTTGTTATGGGGGGTGCCTAATGTGGCGTGAGCCCAACCATCATTAATGATGCCTTCATTCAAAAAATTGAAGGCAGTAGTGATAGAACCCATGTTGACTAGGAAATCTTATCCCAAAAGATAGGACCAAATAGCAATGACATTATCATAGTCATCAACAACGAGAGATGCATTACTAAAGAAGGCATGGACAAGATTTTCATGCACCAAAACATTTAAGGAAAGTATTTTGGTCCATCTGAAGGTGTAAAAGGTCTGAAGGTAGGGATAGTTAATGGACTATAGAAATGGAAAATCAATGACACGACATTATTGGATGAACATCTAGGCATAAATGATGGTGAAACAATCTGAAGCTCGTGTATCACGAAAGCACAAGTCAAAGAAAGATTGATTTTGGGCTGAAGGTGGTTGACAAGCGGAAGAAGTGAAGGCACGGGTGATGGGACCTTGACGACGTGCTGTTTGTTTGGTTTTGGGAGTCATGATATGTGCGAGGACTTTTGTCGAACAAGTGGTGAGGGAATAGATTGAGTAGATAAAAGGCTGTTTGAGGAGTTTTGTCAAACAAGTGATGGGTACTAAAATTAGGTTACAATTGATGTGATGTAAGGAGTAGATCCAGAATCAATCGCACAAACAATGGTGGGGAACATTTTAGGAATAAAACAGAGTTGATTTTTCAAAAGAAATTTGGACGAAAGGGATGAATTTAGAGAGAGAAGCGGTGAGGGTTAGAGTGATGGGAAGTGTCAAAATCTTGATCGTTTGGATGGTAATGAGTGATTTTGAAATGGTTTTGGGTAAATGGGATAAAGGAATTTGGTTAATGGATCAATCGATTTTGAAAAGAAATTAAAGATAATGAGATTTGATAATTAGAGGATGGAGTGAGAGAGAAAGAGTATGAACAGTTTTGTTTCGAACGAAAAAAATCGCACTAGATGTTTCTAAATTAACAATGAGTATCAATACAGAAGAAGCAGTATCAATACAAATAACATTTTTGGGTTCTATATCGATACAAAGAACTGGGTCTCCAATCTTAGATCAAATTGTTGTTGTATCGATACACACAGAAAAGTATCGATATAGTGATACAGAAAGATAAATATTGATACAAAGAAAGTCTAGGTTTGTATCGATATTGAAAACAAGTCTCGATACACGAGAGAAGAATGTATAGGAATTGATACAAATTGCCTAATATAAGGTCATTTTCAACAAGATATCATCAAATTAGATGTAATTTTGATCCAATTATCTGTTTAAAACATTTGAAAATATATCTTGGACCAAAATTAAGATCATTCAAGGCTAAATCAAGATGTAACAAAATTATCCAATAAAGTCATGAAATTGAGCATTATCAAATAACTAAGTGTGTAAAACTAGTTTTATCAAACTAAGCATTATGCAAATAATAATAAGGCACAACATCAAAATTGGATCAAATTATGAATTTTAGGGTGTATTTATTAATCCAATTTCTCTTTTAATTGTGCAAAATCTATTTGTGTCAAGTGGTTTAGTGAAAATACCAGCTAATTGATGCAAGATATCAACAAACTCAAGCACTATATCACCTTTTTGCACATGATCTCCAATGAAATGATGTTTAATTTCTATGTGCTTAGTTCTAGAGTGTTGGATTGGATTTTTGGTGGGACAAATGGCACTAGTATTGTCACATTTAATTGGACTATGATCCATGGTAATGCCAAAATCCTTCATTTGTTGTTTTATTCATAAAATTTGGGCATAACAACTACCTGCGGATATGTATTCCGCTTTAATTGTGGATAAAGCAACACTATTTTGTTTCTTGGAAAACCATGATATGAGCATATTTCCAAGAAATTGACATGTTCTGGAAGTGCTTTTCCTATCAATTTTACATTCACCAAAATTCGCATCGGAGCAAGCATGTAAAATGAGATGATTCTTTAGGATACCATAGGCCTAGATTTGGAATGTCTCTAAGATATCTAAAGATTCTTTTTACGACAATTAGATGAGACTCTCATGGTGATGATTAGTATCTAGCACATAAGCATACACTAAACATTATATTCAATCTACTTGCGATAAGATATAGCAATGTATATATCATAGACCTATAAAGTTTAGGGTCAACGATTTTACCTCCATCTTTTTCAAGCTTTGTTGAGGTACTCATAGGTGTTGAACAAGGCTTTGCTTCATCCATTTTAAACCTTTTGAGTAATTCTTTGGTGTACTTTACTTGATTGATGAAGATGCAATATTTAGTTTGTTTAATTTGTAGCCCCAAGAAGAATGTTAATTTTTCCATCATGCTCATTTGGAACTCAGCTTGTATTAACTTAAAAAATTCTTGACAAAGAGATTCATTTGTAGCACCAAAAATAATAACACCAACATAAACTTGAATCACTAAAATGTCCTTGTTTTTTACTTTTATAAATGAAGTTTTATTAACATTGCCTCTATTGAACCCTTTTTTCAATCAAAAATTTTGAGAATCTTTCATACCATGCCCTAGGTGCTTGCTTTAGTCCATATAATGCTTTAGAAAGTTTAAAAACCTGATCAGAAAAATGAGGATTTTCAAAACTAGGAGGTTGTTCAACATAAGCTTCCTCATTGATGAAGCCATTTAAAAAAGCACTTTTAACATCCATTTGATATAACTTGAAGTGGTTGAAATATGCAAAAACTACTAGTATTCTAATGGCCTCTAGTCTAACTACAAGGGCATAAGTTTCATCATAATCAATTCCTTCTTCTTGATTATATCCTTTGGCTACTAATCCAACCTTATTCTTAACTATTATTCCATTTTCATCAAGTTTGTTTCTAAAAGCCCATTTAGTACCTAGAATGGGATAATCACTAGGTTTCTCAACTAAATTCCAAATTTTGTTTCTTTCAAATTGGTTTAATTCTTCTTGCATAGCTATGATCCAATTATCATTTTTTAGAACCTCATCTAAATTTTTGGGCTCAATTGGTGAAAGAAAGACTACATAATTGTATGTATTTCTAAAGGATGATCTAGTTCTTACCCTTTGCTTTGGATTACCAATTCTCTCACCATCTTTGACATAAATTAACTCTCTAGGATGATTTCTTTCCCTTTTTACTTGAGTTAGCTCATGTAGTTCTTCCTCTTTTGGGTCTTTTTGATTTTACATTTTTTATCCTTGCTCTTTATGTGATGCTTGTTCTTGGTAAATTTCTACATCATCATTGTCAAAAGATACCTTTCTCAAGATTGAGTTAGCTTCATTAAATATAACTTGTATTGACTCTTCAACAACTAAAGTTCTCTTATTAAACACTGTATAAGCATTGGAATTTGTTGAATAACCAAGAAAAATTTCTTTATCACTTTTTGCATCAAATTTACCAAGATTATCCTTTTCATTATTTAATACAAAGCATTTACATCCAAAAGGATGAAAGTAGCTAATGTTAGGTTTTCTTCCTTTAAACAGTTCATATGAAGTTTTTTTAGGATTGGCCTAACTACGGCTCTATTTATAATGTAGCAAGAAGTATTAATAGCTTTTGCCCAAAAATATCTTGGTAAATGGTTTTCACAAAACATGGTTCTAGCCATTTCTTCTAAAGTTCTATTTTTTCTTTCAACAACTCCATTTTGTTGAGGAGTTCTAAGTGTCAGAAGTTATAGCTAATACCATTTTCGTTGCAAAATTTATCAAAA
The DNA here is from genome assembly GCA_038382025.1 of Adansonia gregorii. Classification (NCBI taxonomy): domain Eukaryota; kingdom Viridiplantae; phylum Streptophyta; class Magnoliopsida; order Malvales; family Malvaceae; genus Adansonia; species Adansonia gregorii. The sequence goes on from JBBYHO010000021.1 coordinate 246,853, forward strand.
CCAAGGTTTTCAAACTCTTTTCTATGATCACTCCTTACACTTAAAATAGAATAACCCTTTTCATTTTGAATGATTTTGCAAAAAGTAATAAATTTTTTTAAGGCTTCATCTTTAGAGTGTAAGAAGAGAACCCAAGTAAACCTAGAGTAATTATCTACAATGACAAATCCATATTGTTTACCTCCTAAGCTTAATGTTCTAATATGACCAAAAAGATCAATATGAATAAATGCAATACTTTAGTGGTTGAGACAATATTAATTGGTTTAAATGAAGCTCTTCTATGTTTGCCTTCGATGCATGCATCACATATTCTATCTTTATCAAATTTTATTTTTGGTAATCTAACAACAAGGTTTTTTCCAGATAGTTTAGAAATTACATTCATACTAGCATGTCCTAATTTTCTATACCACAACCAATGCAAGTCATCATTATTTGCAACGAAACAAACATTTTGAGAGGATAAATCATCTAGATGCACAATATAAACATTTTCTTTCCTTTCTCCTGCAAAAACAATTTTGTTTGTCTTAACATCAACAACTTGACAATTTATTGATTCAAAAATAACTTCCATGCCTTTATCACACAATTGACTAATACTAAGGAGATTATGTTTGAGACCTTTGACAAATATAAAATTTTCAATGTTGGATGAGGAATTGTTACCTATGGTTTTAATACCTTTAATTTGTCCTTTTCAGTTGCACCAAAAGTAACACTTCCTCCATCCTTACGCTTTAGCTCCACGAATTGATTTTGGTCACTGGCCATGTGTCTTGAGAATCCATTATCAAGGTACCCAAAATTTTCTTTTGTTGAATTTGCCTTGAAGCAATGTTTTTCCTCCTACAACCATAAAATCATATTTTCTTTTTAAGTACCCAAGCTTTCTTGGGTCCTTGAGCATTAGTGATCAAAATTTTTGTGCTTTTTGGAATCCATTTTAATTTTGTAGCTTCATCTTGAGATGTACCAACACCTTTGGGGACCCATATACTCCTAATAAGTTTACCTCTAAAAGTGATAGTTTTTAAGGAGCATGTATGGAATATGTGACCAAGTTTATGGCAATTTGTACATATGCTAGATGTATCAAATGATTTTTTTTGTGTTATTAAGAAGTTCTTGAAGTGAGTTTCTTTTTCGATTCTATTGTAGTCCAAACCATCTTTAACAAGAATGCCCTTGTGTTTCTAGAATGTTATTTAATTTTTGTTATGCCATATAAAACCTTGAAAATGAGTTATGCAAATTTATGTTCTTCTTGGTTAGATCATCAATATTGACTTGTAACTCATCTACTCTTTTCTTAAGATTATTATTTGTCATGCTTACTGTTTCATTTTCTTCCTTGAGTTTAGAATTCATTTTCTTGTATTTCAAATTCATAACTTTGAATTCTAATGCCAATTCATCAAATGCATCTTGTAATTCATCAAATTAGTAAGTATTAGCATTAAAAGATACCTTGGGTTCATCATGAGCCATGAGACATAGGTTAGCCACCTCCTCCTCATCATTATCGAAAGTGTCAATATCATTCTATGTGGCCATCACTGCCTTCTTCTTTTGCTTTTTTGGGGTTAATTTCTTCTATATTGGACATTCAAATTTGATATGTCCTGATTTCTTGCACTCATAACAAATAATTTGTTCTTTCTCTTTCTTGCTTAAGTCTCCCTTCATCATTTCTTTTCTAAGAGGTCTTCTAGCTTTGTTCATTCTCATCAATTTGTTGAATTTTTTTGCGAACATAGCCATTTCTTCATCTTTCTCGACCTCTTCATCATCATCACTAGGTGTGATTGATTTAAAGGCAACACTTGCCTTCTTTGATGGTTCTTGTCCACGCTTGATCTTCATTTCATAGGTTAGAAGGGAACCCATGAGTTTATCCAAAGAGAGTGCATTAGGATCTTTAGATTCTTCAATTGCTATCACTTTTGCTTCCCAAGACTTAGGAAGACTATTGAGTAGCTTATTTACCATCTCTTTATTTAGATAGGTCTTTTCCAGGCCCTTCAACCCATTGATGATGTCCGTAAATCTATCCGACATTTCTTTAATGGTTTCATCTGTCTTCATCTTGAACAATTCATAGTCAAGTGTGAGCATACTTATTTTGGATTCTGTGACTTGATTTGTTCCTTCATGTATGGTTGCTAGCTTATCTCACACTTGCTATGTGTTGTCACATAGTGAGACTATTGTACTCACTTAGACCAAAAGCACAAAATAATGTGTGGATGGCCTTAGCATTTAGTTGTGCCATTTTGATATCTTGTTCTTCCCATTCTTCTTTCTCCTTTAGCAGAATGCAATCTCCGACTTTCTTCTTTGGAATGAGTAGACCATTAACGATGATTTTCCATACTTTATAGTCGTTTGCTTGAATAAAGGGTGTCATCCTTGTCTTTCAATATGAGTAGTTGTCACCATTAAAAAGTGGAGGTCTCATGATGGAATGCCCTTCAAGTCCTATAGCATTTGCATTTATCTCAAATGCCATAAGACAAACTTTATCATGGCTTTTCAACTCTTGTAGGCTGCGTTGATTACAATGTTTGCATTCTCCATTTTTAAGCTATCAAGAATTTTTTGTTAAGGTTGTGAGACCTATAAAGGAGACCAAAGCTCTTGATACCAATTGTTAGCTTCAATAGAGAGATTGAACCAAAAGAGGGGTGAATTGGTTCTATAAAAACTTTGTAAATTTGAAAATTAACATAAGATAAGAAAGAGAGAAAAATCAATAATGGATGCATAGAGGTTCGATCCTTTAATTTTGCACTTATATCCTCTCTTCTTGGTACTTTCCTACTAAAGTGATTCCCACAATTCACTAAGAAAATTGTTACTTTAAGGTTACGGTATAACCTTACACAGCTATCTGTTAAGGCTTAAATAGATCATTTCAAATACTTTGAGAATTATGCCCCAAACTCTCAAATATTTTTACTCACTTTCACATAACCCCTTTTGTGAAATGAAAAAAGTATTTTGCAAACTAATTGAACCTCTAATAGGTAGATGTTTATTGAAATTTAAGTACAAAAAGAATAAAATACAAATAGACTTAAAGAGTAGGAATTGATACAAGTAAAAAATAATGAATTTGATGATTTTGAGCTTTTCGTGTTCAATGATTCAATGAAATCTGTATCTCTGCCTCTTCAGCTGTTTAGAACCTCCATTTATAGCTACAAATTAATTCATAGACGTCGGGCATTTAATGCAGTAGATGGAGAGCTGTTGTAGCCTTCATAAATGCTAATTTCTATTCAATCTCGCGCTATAGTATTGATATAATACCAATAGTATTGATACACCGTTCAAAAAAGTGATCGTTACAACTTGTTGTATCGATACTGGGGTCTGAGTATCGATACTAAGCAAGTTGTATTGATACAGATACCTTTGTATTGATACATATAAAGGTTTCAACCAAACCTAAGCTACTATCAAACTTTGTATTGATACTCATAGAGTCAGTATTGATACTAAGCTGCCTGTATCGATAGATATTACTTGTATCAATACATTTGAAGGTTTCATACAAACGTTGGCTACTACCAAGCCCTGTATCGATACTCATGGAGTGAGTATCGATATTAAGCAACCTACATCAATACAAATGTTCATTTTATCGATATATTTAAGGGTTTTATGCATAGTATCGATACATATGTTCTTTGCACCGATACTAACCTTCAAAACTTGTTTGTGAAATCATTTTTGTTCACTCAAACACATCTCAGTAATTACAAACATAGCATTTTTAAAGATGCTTTTAAATTTAAACACAAATACGAAGTTGAGTATTAATTTAACTTAAGTTTGTTTGTTATATCAAAACCGAAATCAATGTTAACACGATTACCAACCAATCTAATGGGCGAAGCAACTCTCGTAATGCTAATAGTACAGCGAATATAAACACAAATTAAATCCATAGCTCAAGAGTTCACAACAATGTTTGTTGACCTGGATCAAAATGCATTAACTTTTGAAATATCAAAGTCAACGTAAATCCACGAAGAAAGATAAGCAGATAAGTACATATTTATAATTTTTTTAAAATAATAAACTAATATAGATAAAAATATAGCATATTGTAGTAGCTATTACAAAATACATGAACAAATAATATACCTTTGAATTTCTTTACAATCACACCACACAAAATCAATATGACATCATTTTTTTCACCATAGTTTATGATATAATCTTCTTCAACTTCATTGCATAACTCAACCCAAAGAGTAATCTGAAGTATTCAACTCCTAACAAAGTATCATGTAGTGAAATTTCATCAATTCATTAATTTAATTGTTTATGTTATAGGCCATATACTACATTCATTGTTGCTAATAAAGCAATAAACACAATAATGTACAACAAATCCTAGATCTTTAGATTTCTTTGATTCATTAGTCTATCATTTATATTTGCCAATTGAGTCTTACTTATGCTAACTATTTTTTCAATGAATATGCACATAAGAAAACATACGTTATAAAATGTGAACAATTAGCAATAACAAAGCATGGCAGATATAGGAACTGAATATTAACAGTCAAATATGAGAAATCATTAGCTTAAACAACAACTTATCAAAATTGACAAAGTTAAATACATAAAAGGGTATAAAATCATCTTTCTAATTTAGCTTCTCAACTTTCGACCATTGTTTTAAATACAACATGATCTTATTAGAACAAACTTTGAAATAAGCCTTTGCATGACCCTTAAACCTTTTGCAAAGGTAAATTTCTCCCTTATTCAAAATTAATTCAAACTTCTTCACATCGTTTTCCTTAACATTTCCTTGAATAACAATTCCCCTTAATCAAAAAAGAATAAAATTTGACTTATTTTCAAAAAAATAGCATAATGAATAAACTCATAGAACAAACTTATTATTAACATCAAAACCTCAAGGCTCAAAAGTTTACTATCTTCTTTTGGATTAATAGCATTCTAAACTCGAATTATTAGGCCAAAAATTTTTTGATCTGGATTTACAATCACCAACTGCTCAAAGAAAAAGAACAAGCACTCATATGATTGCAATTTATCATCACCAAAAAAATAATGAAAAATATCACATAACAAATAGTGCTCACCGAGAACACAAAAAAATAATGAAAAATATCACATAACAAATAGTGCTCACCGAGAACACAATAGCATAAAGAAATTAATGATCAATTAGTTAAGTTATTGTATATTCACAAATTCTCAAAAACTTCTCTAAACACCACATTTTTTGTATAACCAACGAGTACATGAGGCTCATTCTCAATTAAAAATATGTAATCCATCTTTAGATGCCACATGAGAAATGGCAACATACAACTGACCATGGGACAAAACAAGCCTCAAAAGATAAATTCCAATTTTATCTAACGCCTAACCTTGGCTTTTATTAATTGCCATACAATTACAAAGTGAACAGGAAATTGTTCGTGTCTTAAAATAAAAGACCAACTGCTATTTGTGACATGAACAATGATTCTAGGGGATGTAAACTCTATTTCCTTTGTAACTTACATTCATTATAATAGTCTCCAAAACTTTTAATAAAAACTATGTAACTATCAGGCGTTTCTATTACAAAGCCTAATGTTCTGGTTAGGATTTGTAAGAGCTTCATAGGGCAACCAATTTTCAAGATAATTTTATGATCTAGGAAACCCATTAAATTTTAAAAAATTCAAAAATTCAATTGAGTAAAAAGTATCAAAATTAGCTGGCCTACTCTAATCGTTAGACATTTATGAATAAGAACTAAGGTACATTTTCTTATTTCCAGGCACAACTAAAAGCACAAACAAATTTACTACATCAGCTTTTTCACAGCGAGGAGTTATGATTGCTTTTTCGACCAAAATGAATATCATATTTGTCCAGAAAGTTAGGATAAATAGTTGCCACTAAAGTAGCAATTAGATCATCATAATTCCTTATAAGAATATCATCAGGTATTCGAACCCAATTTGAATCTTCATCTTTTTCTATTGTATGGCATTTTTTTTCCACTTATCAGCAATATTCAATTTGCAAATTCACAATCTTAATTTTAAACATTATCAGAGATTGGTTTTCTAAGCCTCACGTTGATAGTTAATTTAAGAACTTTACAAAAAGCTAGGGCTGCTAATACAAGTATTAACTGCATCAAACCTATCTCTACTAGGTACGACTAACAATATCTGTCTAAAATCACTTTCGAATAAAATAATCATACCACCCAAAGCTTTATCATTAACTTGCATAATATCAAAATGCAAAACATCTTTTAAAGATCTATCAAGCGCCTCAAAGCAATTTCGATGATTCATGGGCATTTTATTGCACATAATCAAATTTCTTTGATTAAGAAACTTTGCCAAATGACTTCCTTTCTTAATCTTAGAAATGGAACGTTGGCATATAGTTATGGCAGTCTTAAACCTTAGTTATGCAGCCCTTCCACTTGGCAACAATGTAGACACAATACCAGATGATGCAATAGCCAACACTATTCTACCTTGAGAACAAATCCTTTATATAATTGCTTTCTAAAGGTATGTTTTTCCAATGCCCCATTACCATAAAACAAAATACAATTTCCTTAACATCTCATCAACAGAATGCAAAACAAATCATATACTTTCCTTTAATCACTATTCAACACGATAATAAGGTTTTAAAGTTGCACATATAAATCATCAATGTCATTAGCTAGCTCTTCATTAACCAACCTATTTTGAATATCAATAATCATAGATCGATCTGACATATGGAGCTTGTACTCTGAAAGGGAAAAAAATTCTATTAAAAATAACCTCTAATTCATCCAAAACACTATTACATAATCTACGATTTGGTACATGTAGTTGCTTAACGCCTAACAATTTTCTTCTCTAATAAATAATGTCATCAGTAAATTTAAGCCGATGAGTTTCAAACAAAGCAAGCGGACCCCCAACTCCACAATGCATAACTAAAGTGACAAATAACTCTCGTAATTAATGCGAATTCACCCATACAGAAGCCTCTGATGTCATTCTTTATCATTACCTAATAAAACAAGACATTCACATGTAACACAATAAGATAAATCAACTATACCATTTACTGTCTTTATCTTAGTATAATTTCAAGACCTTTTCAAAATGTTTAATAGCATCCTCAAATAATATAATTCCCCACAACCAGGATGAATATATATAATATGACCAATGTAACTCCTTGTCTCCTTATTCAAATCTTATCACGCTGATTCCATACCCACTTAGTAGAGAACTCTGCATATGTCAAATTACATGCATCTTCGTATAACTCATTCACCTTTATCCATTTAATAGACATTGTCCTATCAACATCAGTTCGATTAAGCATAGATATGAAATCACAACCATATTAATAAAAGCACTATTCATTGCTGGCAAATTCATACATAACCTCACAATTGTTGGCGTCTGAAATGTATATCAAATCCATAAAATCTCCATATACGCTCATGGGGTGAGAGATAGCAATCAGTTAAATACATCCAAATTTTTTTATGTTTATCATCATTATTCCACATTTAGGATCATTGTCAACTATCGTACCTTTAGGACTTTTACTAACATACTTAAAAATAATTAATAAACATAGTTTTATTGCACCATTCAACATTTATATGACCATGATATTTCATTAATAGCTTCAAATTATGAGGCGCAACAAAACCAATATCCATTCTAATATTATTTTTAAATGTATAACTATTGCTTTGACACTTCTTATACAAAACAAATTCATTTTCATAAACTGTTGTATGATCCTAAAATTTTTTTGGGTAAAATACCATACACAGAGATAAAGGATTAGCTAACCCATAAGCATATGGATGATAAATTTAGAAGCAACCTCATAAGCACAAGGATCTTTAAGCATGTGTAGTAACTCGGCAAAAATCAAAGAATCAATTTCTTTAGCAACCATTCTTTAGATGCCTGATGAAACCAAACAAGAATATGTTCATGCGACAAACCCTTTTTTTGGAATTTTGTAGTATACATGAAGTGTAAGCCCTGCAAGCTAATCGAATTTGCATGTAAGACACTAGTTTTTAGTTATTTCATGTAAAATATATTATACATTATTAATGTTCATGAGGTATTTCTTTATCCGTAAGTTACAATATACATTGGCCTTGCAAAAAAAATTGTAAAGAGTTACATATATAAGATCCTTATACATCAACGTCGTGTTTCTATATTGTTCATGGTCATCATAGTGTCAAGATGGGGCATTGATAGTGCACAAAGACTAGTATATGTTAAGCCTCTATGCATATGATGCATGTAACTGATTTCATAAGTTAAAAAGTATAGTGATACTTAAAGATAATATATGAGTGCTTGTTATGGTAACAAGTTCATTGAACATGATTGGCTATGAAAGTTTTATTTGGTATTTCACTTAAGTGTCCATGGAAATACTCTTGTGTGTCCATAGTGTAAGTAATATTTAGACCTGTGACTCCAGGTCATTTTGTATGTGAATTATCATATTTAAAGATCATCATGATTAGGTTTACTATGATGAATGCCTAAGGTAAGGTTGTTTTGGGTATGCTATGAAGCATACCAAAGGTGGATGAGTGGTCTTGAGAGGATCCATTACCCTAAGTAATATGACGAACATATCTAATTTGTTCTTGGCCTATGTTAACTCAAAAGTACTTGGCTAAGGCAATACTGATTGTAAAGTTAACACATAAGGACTGTAGGATTAATATGGAATGAGCAAAGAGTAGACACAACACCATGCTCTTATCTTTTATGGGATATATGATGAAATGATCTAATTATACTGACATATTATACATTGAACGGCTTGTTAAACTGTATTGACTCTCTTGGCATTTGGGTGGACATAATGCATTGCTAGATGTCGCTCATGGTCTATAAATATAAATATTTTTAATCAAATTAATTTATATTTATTGCTAACATATTATGGGCCTAATAGGTTATATACAGAAAGGTGATTTTATGGAATTAAATGGGATTGGATTAAATTGTAAAGATATTGATCTCTTAAGGACTAAATAGAATAGTTCAATTAGTCCATGGGTCTAAGTACAAATATAACAATAATATTATTTCACCTAAACCTAACTATTTGAAGTATGCTTTGTCATCCCTTGACAGCACATATTGAACGCCTTTTGCGATTAAATTTGATTTAGCCGCACGCTTAGAAAAAGGTAAAGAAAAATATTTTCTTCTAGGTTCTTAAAGTCGAAAAAATGTTTAATCATGGGAAGGTTAATGAAACCTAAGCCGCTAGCATGGCTCTCGGCAAACACAATCCCAACCTTACGAAGGTTTCCTAAGTTAGCAGTGTAAATCACTATCGAAGGCTAGACAAACAGCTTTGCTTTGCAACAACTAGGCTCGATGTACAAGAACAAGCGAAGTTCTAATCTAACCAAGGCTTTCAACAATCTCGATTTGAGATATGATTTTTGTTTTTGTGTTTTTGAATATTTTAGATCGGTTAAAGACGTACAAGTAGATCCTTTGATAAGATTCAGTTTGTCTTATTTTTATTAATTATTTCACTGCATAATTTAATAAATTGCTATTAAATTTTGTTTTTCTTTAATTTGATTGAGCATGATCCGAATCCTAATAATACAATGTTATAATAATAATAATAATAATAATAATAATAATAATAATAATAATAGAATATAAAGAATAAACAAATAAAATTTTCAAAAAATTTACCTACTCTAAATTCGCTTAAAATATTATCTTTTATGATATTATGTCTTAAATCGTCAACTTTTAACTTAAATACCCTACCAACCAAATATGGCCGATCTTCCAGCCTTTGACCAAGAATCAATTTCAAAGCCACCTTAATTTCTTTCCACTTACAATTACAAATAAATGTAATAAATGAATTAGGGTGCCCAAATTGAGCAGATAAAGCCATTTCGCCTAGGTTAGTTTGTCTTATATACCGAAGACTTGCAATGAAGGTTGCTAGCAAAATCACACATTTTTCTGTGGTTGAAGAACCTATATCGCTTTTCACAATAGCATCTCTAATGCCTTGATAAACGTCAACATGAAGTTTTTTTGGTTATGCTTAATATAATTTAATCAAGACTGCTTACCACGTGAAAAAGCATCCACAATGTATCATTGCAACAATCACCCTCTCCATTAATAAGAGTTTTTCCTTTAGACATCCTTTGCTGCAAGCAAATGCATAAAATTCCCCCTTTTGTAATAGACCCCTTTTAAGTTTCCAGCGATTCAAACCACTTAACATATTTAATATCAAGATGACCATCTTCACCATATGGAAACAAGAGCAGCTATTGCAATGCCATAGCTAGGATGCAAATCAGTTATCCTTTTAAGGCCTTCTTTTTTATACTCAACCACAATGGAATATGATCCGATCGAACTTTCACAATTTTATTTGTTTCATCAAACATTTTTAACAATGATTAAACAACTTCTTTATTCAAGCAGTGAGACGTGTCACCGTTATTGAAAATACTTAACCTATTATCAACCTCATGCTTAGATATATATAAAGCTTAGCGAATTAAGGAATTTATCCCTTGGGAGGCAAAAGAAAGCCCATCGAATGATGAGCCAACCATTAATTCGAAAGACATATGGTCTAAATATTTTATTTAAAATATTTATCAATATCTCGTACCTATAGATGCAAAACTAAATATAGAATTGTAAGCTTTAATACTCTCCCTAAATATCTTAGACAACACTCCACCATTGTAATCAAGCAAATTACAAAGATGTAATGGAGCATCAATTAGCAACGATAAACATATCTTCCCTCCTTGGCAACATAACGAAAACAATACATTAGAACTATTATGCCTTTTATCCAACATCTCATCATACTAAAAAAGAGCTTCATAATTATGAGAACATTCTAACTCTCTAAGGTAATGTGGATCAAAATACCTGACAATACTATTTCATACTTCATTCAAGATACTTGGATGCACACCTAATCTTTTCCTTTCTAAAGTAAGCTTTTGCCTTATTCTGTTCTTCTTAATAATGTTAAGGGCATTATTTAACTAATCAAATAACATTTAATATCATAGCAGAAAGCATAATTGCAATGATATAACCAATGTTTAAAAAACATAGATTTATAAACAAATCTTTAGAAAGTTGCACATTTAAACGAACTCCAATAATAATAAACTCCAACAATAAAAAGCAATAAATTTTTCAAAGAATATAAAAAATATCAAATAAAAACTGATTAAAAAAAACCAATAAGAGATTCATAAACACACACAAATGCTTACAAACCTAATAAAAAAAAAAGAGAAAACATACACTAATCTTGTACATAATAAAATTCTTATATAACCAAAGTTAAAACGATTCAACAAAGTTCAACCAAATCCTAATAAAATTTATATAATCATTTGTCAAAAGTACATCATATTACATTAAATAAATCTTCCAAAACATCAACTTTGTTAGCTAAATATCCCGCACAAGACTGCTTTTTTCTTTGATTTTCAACGAATTAAGCATGCAACTCTTTCCTCCAACATATCACAGCGATCAAGGAATTCCTTGTGTTTTCCAACCAAATTACGATACTACTCTACAATCATTAATTCGTGACTATTAACATCTATTTCTTCACAAGCTTTCTAAAATATCCATTTTAAATGTTCCTTATCAATAGATTTAATATCAACAATATCAACATTTTTTTGCTATCATAGTTTTGATAGCTATAGCAACAGCATTTTCTTCAACATCTAATTTTTTCTAACATAAGCACCCCAAACCCCAATAGTTTTTTTTCATCTTCTGCCAAACCAAAAATAATAGCAACATAAGCCTTAAAATGATTATTATCATGCTCATATCCAAAGCTCGACAAGCACATCTTAAGCTTCTTAAAATAATCTTTAAGCAAACTCTTGAAAAAAAGCTCAATATAATCCATCACAACAAACTTAGCAAAAAGAAGCCAAATTCAAAAAGTGTAAACCCCCAAAACACACCTAAAAGAATATAAATAATATTAGTACATGAAAAATATTTGTATCCTCACTCAAAGCAAAACATTATATATACAACAGATCACATGTCATCATAGAGTATAACAAAAAATAACCCTTCAAAAAACTATAAAAAATATTGCGCACCTTTTAATAATAGCAAAAAAAACAAATCATCATGCTTCAATTAAAAGATTGAACAGAACTACTCGAAGAAATAATACCTAAAAATGCAAAGAAAGCTGACAAAAAGCTCGAACCATACAATTGGAAAAGAAAGAGGCAAAACAAAATACAAAGCATAAATTCAAAATCCAAACTCCAAATATTACACACTTTTATTTTGCATCTATGGTTAGAGCACCAAACTAAAATATAGAACATGGATATTTGATCTTATTCCAAAATTTCCTAACAATAAAATAGCATATCCAAAGCAGTCACGCCCGTATATGGCGAACATTATGAATGGATTTTGCCATTAAGTTCACTATAATGCTTAAGTACATGCAATTACTTACCAACATAGATTATTAGAATTAGTTCTAATGTCTGCTAATTTGTTAGCATGAACAATGTATTGAAATAACAATTGCATCAAAACAAAAAAAAAAAATCCAACACAAAAAACTGAAAGCATATGCATCACCTACATGCAAATTTAAACAAGTCCCAAGTATAAATCTATCTAAGCATCGACAATAAACTCCAAGCATTAGGTAAAAAGTCTAAATTCCAAACATCACACACATAATTTCAAGTCGTGATAGTTATTCTAGCATCAAACCAAAATGCAAAAGACAGATATTTGTTCATCATCCCCCAGTAAAGGAAAAATATTTGTTCATAGTCCAAAGCAGTCCAAGGAGTACAATAGCATAATCCATAATCTTCTCAAGCAAAGGTAGTATATTTAATCATAAACATTTTTATTCTTTAGTTTAAATAAATCACAATTAAGTCTGAATACAAAATCATATGTCCAATGCTAATATCCATCAACCAAGTCTAGTATAGTTCCCAATTTTATCTTTGATATATTCATTATCCAAGAACCAATCATCAGCAAAGGATGTTAATTCAACACATTACAATTTCATATTGTCATTTTCAATCGAAGCACAAGTAAATGTCCAAACACATATCCACATTTCCAAATAAACATCTTAAACTCCAAGCAAAAGCAATTAAAATGAATAAACCATTTAAAACATATTATCTTCACTTTTAATATCTATCAATAAAACTTCATCAATTCAATCACCCAATTTTATTATTAGTCCTATAACTCCACTTTACTCTTTTTAATCTATCAAGTTCAATTAAATAACAAATCTAACAAACCTTAGTACAATCAAGTGTATAACAATAGCTACACAAATTAATGAAGTGAAAAGCAAGCAAAAAAACATCGCTTTTTATCCAAACCCAAGAGACGAATGTTGGTAGCCAACACGATAAACCCCATATCGCAATAAACACGTGATATTAGCAAAAAAATTGACAATTTACCCATTCTCGCAACCACCATAAAAATGCAAATACCACTCGCAGCTAACCATCAAAAGATCCAAACAACACCCAAAATCCTAAAGAATCAAAACCGAAAAACTGCAGTCCTCATTATCAAAATCGATCAGAACTCCAAAGAAAAAAACACTTAAACTGTCCCAAACATGAATGCAAATTACATCTCTACAGAACTATGCCAAACCCGCATATACATGGATTCTTTATCTTTATCATATATTTATTAGATTTCTTCACCCAAATACAAACTCCACAAAAAATCAACAAAAAAATCAACCAAATTCCTTAACATAAACATAAACAAGAAAAAACCCAAAAAACTCAGAAGTAGGAACAAACCTTAAAGCAAGTCATAATTTTTCTCTGAAACCGATGCTCTTTTTTGCAGAAAATGAAGACCCACCAACAACGAACAACAAAGAGATAAAATTTTTATTCCAATGCACGAAAGATGTGCAATAAATACAAAAGCACTTTTAGCAACAAGCTGGCATCTTCCCTTCCTCCAAATCTAACTTGCTTTGTATGGTAGATCCGCAATAAATCCATGGCTCAAAAAAATCCTACTATTTTCTTTTATTTTTTTCATCCCATCTCTGATCTCGTAGGGCAATAACAAAAGTAAATGAGAAAGAAGAAAAGGGTAACCTTCAAACACCCTATTTCATTGATTTGGCTATATGTACTGGGCATAGTGATGTGGGAAGCTGAGATAAAGCTCCCATTCCCCTTTTCAGATATTGAAAAAAATGCTATCTATCATCCCTGTACACCAAACAAAACACAATGTATACTATTTTTAGAATCTTTATTAAATTAAAATAATGAGTTAATCATATATCAATTTAAATTAATTAAAATATTATTTAAAATTTAATTAAAATAAAAAAATTTCAAAAATTATATATTTTTTAATTAAAAAATAACCTTTTTAAATTATTCAATTCTCCTTAACATACTAAAATATGACACACTTATAGGTCAATGAAAAAAATATAAGTAAAAAAGTCATGTTTAAAAAATTTTTATAATTAAATAATTTCGTAAGTATGGTAGTTCTTTTTTTTTTTTTAATGGTGTAGTTTTCAAAAAAAATATTGGTATTTTTTAAAAAATAAAAATTATATAAAAAAATTGAAAAGGCAGCCATACTTATTATGTTCTTTAATATAATTTGTTATTTAATATAATTTTTTAAATATCTGAATTCAAATCCGCTCCATTGAATATTCAATTTTGCTAAATATTCGAATTTATGGAATCAATTTTTTTAAATAGAAAAAATTATAAAACTAAACAAAAAAGCTAAACATGAAATTGATATGAGATTTGAATATCTAAATCTATTATCCATAAAAATAAAGTGAGCATATATCAATATCCAAGGTTTATACTCGAATTCGCTTTGAAACGACTACGAATAGTAAATTTAATATTCGAATCTGTAAATTATCTAAACCTAAGATTTCAAAACTCAAAAAAATAAATTGAATAATGCCGAATATTCAATCTTTTACCATTCATTGCCATCCTTAATTAAAAAAAATTCCTTAAAAATCTAATTGAAACAAAATATTAAAAACTAAATTCAAAAAAAATTATTCACTTTCCCTTACTAAATCATGTATTTGATTTTTCATAATTAGCCAGCTATTTAATTATTTTCACATATAATTGAGTGTAGCATTAATAATATCAGCTTCGTCACCCACCAATTAGGGGGGGGGGGGAGGTAATGGACAAACAGGTGGCTTGAAATGTTCAAGGATATATTTCTTTTAAATTCTAATTGCTGCCAAATGCCAAAGCAAATCTCCAGGGGGTGCATACTAATAATAATAATATAACACCAACTAGACAAAACTAATAAACGGCCCTTCACAGATTATATTTCATGTGAAGCAATAACGACTTAATGAACTACATGAATTACAATGCTACTTTCTGTTACATAAACATGAAAGAATCCTGAATCTACCATCAATTATAAAAAAAAAAAAGAGTTCCCCGAAACTAAAGATGAGTAGCAGTAGTTAGCCATTTACACGTGCTACAAAAAACCAACCCAAGTTTTGCTAACAGATGATAGTATACTACCGATATAATTATACAGATGAGTCCACCATACGTAGCGTGCTGCAGCAGCCCTGCCTTACCTAGCCTACTTCCATATTCCAACAACAGCACCAGCAGCAAACGCATCCATTCTGCATTCTGCACTCTGCTTAATTGTGGTTGCCGGTAGCCCCTTTTCAGCTCAATGCAGTGCACCATAAACTTCTTCACTATACACCAAACACTACTTCATAATCATAAATACAGAATCTGCAAAGCTTCGTGATCAGCACCTACTCTAATTCTTAGATCAGCCACTGCAAAGGTAGCACAACAAAACAAATTTAGTATAACGGTACTAGCACCGCCAAAATTGTGAAAAAGGTTGTGTAAAATGTTAAGTTGAGACAAGCATTTGATCCTATTTCAACCTTGCTCTCATTATCCAAGCAATCAGCTTTACATCAAGTCCACATTTTGAATAGCACATTCAAAAGATGTTGGATGATTGGAGACCATATAAGGCAAATGTTGAACAATTATCAGCTTAAAAAGATGTTTTCCTCCAGCCAAAGGGGATACCCAGGATGAATGAAATAGACAATTTTTTTCTTTTTATTTTCTTACATGTGCCGATTGATTTCAAATAGTAAGGGAGATAACTCCCTTGATCTTATAAACCTCAGTCTTCCCTCTAGATTTGGATATGAGACCTCCAAGTTGAAGTCTCATTTGGGCTTTTGCCTTGGGGCCTCAAGAACCACAACTGCCTACTCATCCAAATTTTAATTTATCATGTGCTCACTTACACAGTAATACTTCTAGGCAAGGGAATTCACCTTCATTTACATCAAATGTCATCACTAAACACCATTCATACTATTCAAACAAACGACATATAAACAAAACCACACAAAAATCTAAAGGAGAAGATGCAACTTAAAAACAGGCTTATAAGACTGAGGAACTTTGAAAAATCAAATCCTGAATTTTTGTAACATAGGAACACCTCATCATACCTGAATGAAAAAAATTCAAGACTTCGGCAAATGTCCAGCATCAGACCCAGAAGCTGAGGAACTTTCACTATCAGAGTCTGCAAGAAACATTATATATTTTAGTAGTAAGAACAATAAGAGAAAAGTACCCCCAAAAAAGATAAAAGTTGCAGTAAATCATAGTACCACTTGAAGAAGAACCAGAATCACTGCTGAAGCTGCTTGAGCCACTAGACCTACTAGCATTATTTCTCCTTTTTTCTGCTTCAATAGGTGATATGGACACATTCTGGTCATCTGCAGGTAGAAAAGTGTACAAATTTCTAGTTATCAGTCCAACCAAGCATGCAGCAACCATACTATCATACTTCATAACATGAAAACTTACTAGTTGGGGCATCATTTGGCACTTCCGCCAGTACAGGAGCTGGGGTCCGCAACTAAATACAACATAAGCATGAATTCAGCAACTCTTGGGAAAAGATTATTACACAAGAAACTATGATAGAAAGCTCTACCTTCTCTGATACAATCTTCTCAGCATCTGCTCTGGCTTGAATGGCAAGTTCAGCTTTTCTCTTGTTTTTGCTCAAATTTTTCTTATAATTGGTAACAAATCTATCCAGCTCCCAAAGAGTCTCAGTATCCACACTGTCAATATCCACTTCAATTTCATCATCATGTTGAAAGAGAGCAGAATTCCTTTTCTTAATAATTTGTACAATGTTGTCCAGCTTCTCGGAAGGCAAACTCTGAAGGCTAGTGCTAAGCTTTTGCTTCTCCCCATAAGTCATATCCCTCTTATACAGATCTTTTGCCTTGGGCTTTTTTGGCGTAGGGGTCCTACTCAAAGGAGTAGTAGCAATCAGTTTTGGTCCCTGATCAACAGGGCGTAACAACGAGTCTGATCTATCCAAGATCTTTCTCATATCAAGTGGAGGTGGTAGCATTGGATGTGCCTTTCTAGTTGTTGAAATAGGAAGACTTACTTCATATTCTATTGCAAGTCTCATATCCCGAATATAATCGGCCTCTATAGCAGCCCATTTGTCCTCAAATATCTTTGATAAGTGCTCTGCCATTACATGAACATCTTGTCCCTTTGGATTATATGTCATAGCATTACGAAATGTCAGTCTCACATCCTCTGCAAACTCTCTAGGTGACTTGTACCAATTCTTGTTAAGCCTGGATTTCACAGTACCCAAATCCATGGGATGCTTAATGATACTATAATAATCATGCAAACCCAAACCTTGGACATCAACAGGAGCATTAAAGACCCAACCATGCTTATGCTTCATTAGTCTTTCAAGCAAAGAACTACAGCTCTTGAAGAACTTGTTACCCGTGCCAAACCCATGAGTGAATACAGATCCTCCTCGCTTCTTTTCATTCGATTTCGACTTCTTGTTACTCTCAGCTGGTGGAAACTTATCTTTTGCAAGCAAAAACTCAGAATTTCGATAGAACTGATTTGCCTTAGGTGTTCTCTTCTCCTTCTCCAAAGTTTCATTTGCAGTCTGACTATTTGCCAAGGCAGAAATATTCAACTGGTTCAAAGGCCTTGATTGCTTAACAGGCTTCAGAGAAATACCAACCAAAGCCACCTCTGGTTGAACCGTCTTGAATCCATAATCAACACTGTTATTCAACGAAACAGGGGAAATGTTAAACCCACTTATTTGCCTTTCTTTAGCTTCAATCCTCTTCACCAAATTCCTCACCAAATCAAGCTCAGTCTCCAGCTGCCTCCTCAGTTCCCACATCTCCTGCTTTGACCTTGAAGCCAAATTGATCTTCACCCGGTTCTCTGAACTGGGGTTCACCACTCCGTTGTCTGCCACAACCTTCTGCTTGTTAAGACTTGAAGAGTCAGCAGACACTGCAGGATCTATGCGCAGAGTAGGCTGCGGGTCAGCTGAATCGACATACTCCAAAGGCAGAGGCTGACCACGTGCTTCAGCGGAGTTGTTGTTGTTGTCGACTTTGTTGTATTTGTCACTTTTGTTCTTGTCATTGGGGGTTTGCTCGTTGTTTGCAGAAGCAGCGGCGGCAGTTGTGGTGACAGCGTTGACGTTGTTGTTATCGTTGGTGTTGAGAAGATTATTTTTCTTGGGACCCTTAAAAGCTTTCCTCGTATAAACCTTGCTCTCTGTGTACCTCTGCTTCTCTCTCTCACCATCTTTTCCTTCTCCAACTACTCTCTCCGAAGCCATACATATATATCAGGGTTTAAAACCCTAATTCACCTCCGCAAATCAATCTAAACTAGGGTTTAAAGACCTCCGCACCAAAACCCTAATTTCACCTACCAAACTTGAGACTTCCCCCCAAGTTTTAACCACCAAATCCAACCAGACATACAACAAATCTAGAAAACAAAAGCCTTCCTCGATCTACGAAACCAAAACTACAACAATTTATATATATTATATATATCTCTATATACCCAAACCAAATTAAAGAAAAAAGAGAGATTTCTCAGCTTCCTTACCTTCAGTTGTAGTTCTATTTTCAGATCTTTCTATGCGCTCTGTTTCTCTCTCTAAGAACTTCTTTTTTTTGGGGGGGGGTCGATTTTTCTTTCTTTCTCTATCCTTGTCGTACAGGTGTACGGTGGGGAGTCCCTCGTGGTTCCAAACGACTGGAGTGAAGAGCGAAAGCGTGTGGGTGCATCAAGAGAGCCGTGCTCGGGAAGTATCAGACCGGTGACAGGGATTCTTCGACTCACGCTCCATTTTCTTGCGTATTCAGCACGGACCAATTGAAAGATAGAATATTCTGGAGAGTGAATCTGACGACGTCAAGTCGAGGTTATAACATTTCGGCACGGAGTAAGCAGATCAGGTTGATTCTGAATCCAGTTAATTCTGGTTAATATAATTTAATTATTTAGAGTATATTTAGATGAATTTTAAAATTTTGTAAAATTTAAAAATGTTAGAATTTTAAAATTCAATCATTTAAAATAATAGTATTTGTAATTATATTATTTCAATAATATTTTTTAAAAAATATTAAATATTAAAATTTGATGAAATAAAAATAATAGTAAATATTAATATTAAAAATTAATAAAAAAATATGCAATTGATACTGTTATAAAAATATATAGATATTTTTAATAATATAAAAAATAAAAAATTTTTGAAATGAGTTTTTTAGTCAAAATTAAAAAATAATAATAATAATCACGTTTAAAAAATAAAGATAATAAATACTAATATTTTAATAAAAATCAAAGAATTTCACAAATAAAGAGATTTAAGTCGTCTAAAATTTTCTCTCAAATTTTAAGAATTTTATAATTCTAATTTTTAATTTGTCAAACAAACAAAATTTATTATAAAATTTTAAAAATCTCTCTGCAAATGAATTTCTTCTTCAAAATCCTCATCCAAATACACTTTTAAGATTTGGATCATTTGAATTTGATACTTAGGTTATTTGAATTTAGATTATTCGGTTTTAAGCTTTTAACTTAAAATCAAATCTGATAAAATTTAAACAAATTTTTGGAAATATAGAAAATAAGTAATATATAAAATTAAAAACTGAAATAGAAATTGTAATTGTAATTTAATCTAAAATTAAATATTTATTGTCATCATGTACATTTTTATCTTTGGATGATCTAAAAGGAATGCGCATCGACTTAAATATGTATATGGTGGGAAATGGTTGTGTTGGTTGGAGCCCTTGGGTTATCCCTTGATTGAGATTTGAACTAGGCTTAACATGAAGCGAAGAAAGACTATTGAGCGAATCACTTACCTAATTAGTCTTGAAAGGCAACCACGAGGTGGCTGTAAATTTGGAGTGGCCACCGATCATTTTAGGCTAAGCATGATCGGATGCCTATTGAAAATAATGTTTCAAGTTACGAAACTCGATACATCGATCTCAAAGTCTGCATGGTCGAGAGATTCATTCATTGGGTTCAAGAGTTGATTCCATGTGAGGAAGGATTACAACCGCCGCGATGCTTAAAATTCGTACCTGCTAACTATATCCCACTTTGGTTTTGATTTAATCGGTTTCACCTTAACATAATTTTGATATAATCCCTATTAATGCATGAAATTTTGTAAATTGTAGATCCGAGTTTTGAAAGAAATTTTATGTTACCTAAGCGTTTCAAAGATGTGGAGAACATAGGGATTTTTTATGAAATAATTTTTGGATTAAATTTTGAAAATATAGATATTCTGTGTCAAGTACTAGAGAGATACCAATGTGGAACATTGCCTAGTAATTTTGAAAACAATTTTAAAATATGAATACACAATGGTCACTACCAAAGGGAAACGTGTTAGTAATACGAAAAAGAACACAATAATATCACATGAAAGCAATCACATAAAAACATAAAAAGGGGGAAGACGATCGAAATGTATCTCATAATTATCTCCAATTATTAAAATATGACAATTTTGAGATATGCTTAGATTCGATAGTAACTTAAGGAATAGAAAAAAAGGTTTTGATTAAAATGACTTAGGATATTCAAGCGACGAAATTCAAATTTTTGATGAAAAGTAGGTTGAAGTATCCTCTTGGTGGGATTGGAGTACCCCTAATGGTGATGATTATGGACTTGTTCAAAAGAAGGTTTTGCGAAAACCCTATTAAAAAGTTTAGGGAAAGAGAAAATTCAGATGTTAAATAAAGAGAGGGATAAAATATCTTTCGAAGAGTGGGATTGAAGTATCCCTAAAAGTGCAAATTTTATTTTTTTAAGGTTTGAATTAGAATCTGGAAAAGATCTAGAAGGGAAAATTCAAGTTTTGAATGAAAAGTAGGATTGGAGTATCCCTTCGGAAAGTCATGTTGGAGTATCCCCAAAGGTGAAAATTTTATGATTTTTTAAATGTTTGATTAGGAATCCCAAAAAAGATACTCGAGGAAAAATTCAAGTTTTGAATGAAAAATGAGGTTAGAGTATCCTTTCAGAAAGTCAGGTTGGAGTATCCCCAAAGGTGAAAATTTTATGTTTTTTAAAAAGGTTTAAAATATTGGGTTAATTTTAACTCCAAAAACAAGGGAAAGCATCATACTGTCTACTTTCTCGAATTCATTAGAGGTCTTAGAAGGCGGATGAGGTGCCATTGAAAAGGTAACTTGACAAGGTTTAATGTATATATATTCTAACAATAATAAAAAATAGTTTTTTAGGTGGAATTAATTTTCGTAATTGGGTTTGTTTTGACACTAGTAGTATGTGCAAGGAAATAGGGCATAGTAGACTTTGGAAAATCATTCTAAACTCATTCGGTATCGTTAATTGCAAACGATACCTTCCCATAAAGGGAATTTTACTGACTTTAAAATATTTTAAAAAATTTAGAAAAATCATCTGGTCGGTTGAAATGGCCCAAACAGAATGTAGTTTGTTAGTTTTAGGGGTCCTAGATAATGAGAGTTTGAAAAATTATAACTCCCTTATCCGGAATAGTTTGAGTACAAATAAAACATCTTTGGAAAGGTTATTCGATGTTCTTTCAAGGAAAAATATCAAAAATCACAAAAAAATGTGTTTAGGTTCGAAAATAATTTTTTACTATAGGTATAGTGTTGTCAAAGCAAAAACAAGAGAGTTTTTCTATATTTTTTACTTTTTTAGGAATAGCACCAAGCCATAGACGTTCAAATGTCCATGACAGAAAGGAAAGAGTGGCATGAGCATTGTAAATTCATTTCACAATATCAGAGTAGTTTGAAACATTGGAACAACTCGTTAACGATGCCATATATAAGGGAAATAAGCTCTAAATCAAGGCCTAAGCATTTTAAAACAAGTATAAGGATATTTATTTTGGAAACTAGAACTTATAACTTTATTTGACCATGAATCAAGACATAAAATACTTGATTTAACAGAATACTTGATTTATCCCCAAGATTAGAGGACCAATTTTGTGAAAACCTTAAATCTATGTTATTCTCTATTTATGGGATAAATTTAATTGAGGGATTGTTTTAAAGTAGATTTTTGCATTCAACAAGCAAACACGTCAAGAATAAAATGTGGTACGCATGAAAATGAACATAGATGACATGTTTAAGCAAAAAAATATGATGTTTTGATAAGGAAAATGTGGCTAAAATGTAAGATGATGACAAGCATGATGCATGAGAATGCGAGCCTTACAAATAACATCTAGAACCAAGTCATTTATGATGGTAATGTGAGCCTTACAAATGAC
>JBBYHO010000021.1:269814-326411 GCA_038382025.1 Adansonia gregorii
TGCATGAGAATGCGAGCCTTACAAATAACATCTAGAACCAAGTCATTTATGATGGTAATGTGAGCCTTACAAATGACATCTAGAACCAAGTCATGCATGATGGTAATGTGAGCCTTACAAATGACATCTAGAACCAAGTCATGCATGATGGTATGAATGTTTTTTTTTTCAAGATGACATTTTTATTTCATGAAACCTACTAAAATGCAAGCGAATGCATTAATATGCTTAAAATATGTTAAGATGGACATTCAAGTATGAGTTGAACATATAAAGGTGGATAAAACATGATAAAAATGCATGGACAGGGACTGTTGTGATGGTAAAAATAAAACATGATATGTTTGAACATCTTAGCAACATTAAGGCATTAAAACGAACATCAAAATCTTAGGACTACAAAAATCAAGACCATAATAATGCATAAGAATCTTAGAAGGGTCATGACAACATAAAACGGATCATTAAAATGATGTAAATACTGAAAAATAAGAAAATAAGTGAAGTAAAGAGGAAAGTATACAAAAGCTTTAAGCTCCAGCCTTTTTCTTTGAGTAATAACTTTGAACTTAATTTTTTCCTTCTTTTTTATGTTAAATAGCAAGAAAGTGATGAAAAGAATGAGCCCTTTAGTCAAGGTGTTGATGGAGAGGGTTCAAAAAAGAGAGATGAGAGGGTTTTGAGAGGAGAGATGAGTAGAATAGAGGGTTTTGAGAGGGCTTTTAATGGTGGTTTTAAGGAGCTATAGGAATGAAAACAAGTTTTTTTTTTATTTTTTGGTGGCTAGGAATATTATGGGAATAAATGAAAGTGAGTGTTTTCTCTACTGAAAATATATGTATAGCAGGGTTTTTTTGCTGTATCTTTGTCTCTCAATTGAGCCAGTTTTGGCATATATAGCCATGTGAATGTGAAGACAAAGAATGCAAAAAACAAAAGGCATTATAGGGTTTTGGTGCATGTACCTCTTGCAAAGACAAGGTATTGTGCTCAACTGCCATGCAAACTCATTGCTTTGCTCAGCAAAAACAATGGATCAAGGCGATTTTATGTAGTTGAGCATCGAGAAAAATCAGCTTTACACTTAGCAACTTGCATAATGTCATAAAATGTCCCTTGTCATTGGATATTTGGGCCTTAGAATTTTGTTTAAATCCAATCACAAGCCTAAAGCTAAAACCTAGTATGTATTTTGATCACTTTTGGTGCAAGAAACATGTTCAAGTCAGAGTTTTAAGTCAATGATGAAAAGGCTAAAAAATGGCTTAAACTATGCAAAAATGCCTTGATGTATCAATACAAAACATTTTGTATTAATCCATAAAGCAATTTTTGCTCATGAGTATCAATACAATAAGGCATATGTCAATACATAAAGCAATTTTTGCTCATGAGTATCAATACAATAAGGCATGTGTCAATACTAGGAGCAAAAAAGTCTCCAGTCTCAAAACTTGGAGTATGTATTGATATTTCATGGACTTGTATTGATACTCTTCCTTGAGTATCAATACATTTGGCGAAAAATCATAATTTTAGCTACTATCAAGGCCTATATTAATAGAAACATGCTAAGTATTGATACCATACCTTGAGTCTCAATACCAAACCCTCTTGTATCAATTCTACTTATGAAAATTTGAATTTTTAGTGAGGTAAGATCTTGGTATTAATGCCTATACACCAATATGACTTGCACATACCTTTGGCTCTCTGAACTACTTCATTTGGTCAAAAATGCTAGGAAATTAACCCATGTTCATTTGTATAACTTCAAAGATGCCAAGATGATAACCTTTGATACCTTAGATAATAGCTTTTGATGCCTTTGATGATGGCCCGGATAAAATGAAGTGTCTACAGTTGCTCATTTTTAGCCGTTGCTGAGTATTATAAATAAGGCAAAGACAAATAGATATTATTTTATTTAGTTAAAATGATGTTCTGGAATGCCTACAAAAATAAAGTTTAATTAATTGGTTTTTCATGATAATTACAATATATTGGCAACAATTCTAATGAAAGATGGAACATTTGTTAAAGGTTACCCTCCTTAGTACGTTTTTGGATTCTTTTTTAAGGTTTGCCCTCTAGATAGATGCTAGCTATTATGGACTATGACTTGATAAGTACTTATCTTTTTGTAGGTGGACAGGATTAGTGCCTAATTTCTTATGAATAGACTCGACTGATGTCTAGCTCTTTATGAACAGACTTCGTTAGTGTCTAACTCTTTATGGACAAACTTCGTTGGTGCCTAGCTCTTTGTGAAAAGACTCGATTGGTGCTCAGCTTTTTATGGTAGTCACTCGATTAACATCTAGTTTTTTATGGATAGACTTGGTTGCTACCTGGTTCTTTACAAAAAGAGTCAATTTGTGCTCGACTTTTTATGGATAGACTCGACTAGCGTTCAGCTCTTCATAAATAGACTCGAGTTATGCCTAGCTCTTCATTTGACAAACTCAATTAGTGCTTGGCTCTTTGCAAATAGACTCGATTGGTGCCTGAATCTTTGCAGACTAAAAAAAAAGGTGTCCAGCTCTTTGTGGACTAAAAGAAAAAAACGTGTCTAGCTTTTTATAGACTAAAAGAGGAAAAGACGTCCAACTCTTTAGAGATTAAAAAGTAAAAAACAATCCAACTCTTTGTAGACTGAAAAAGAAAAAGTCTAACTCTTCGTGGACTAAAAAGGAAAAAGGCATCTAACTCTTTGTGAACTAAAAAAGAAAAAAGGCATCTAGCTTTTTATGGACTAAAAAAGAAAAATTGCATTCAGCTCTTTGTGGACTAAAAGGGAAGGTGTCAAGCTCTTTGTAGACCAAAAATGTAAGTTTAGGTATCTTACCTAGATGGCTTTTTAATTTGCGAGCTTGTGAGGTCAAGGATTCTTACCTAGAACCTTTCAAGGGTTTTTCAAAAATAAGAATTTGTATGTGAAGTTTTTTGCTAGTTTGATTTTTGCAAGTATAAGTTTGTACATAAAGGATGTTAATTATTGTATGAAAAATGCATGAAGATGTAAATGCATGCTTAAGTGATGCAAAAGTGATGACATTAAGAGCTTAATTCAATGATCAATTTTGGCTATTCCAGTCATGTGTTCTTCATCGAGTTTGATAGGTTGATCTTTTATTGAGATTCACCAAGCTTGTTCCAAATTTCCCAAGGTTTTAAATGTTACAGTGGTTTTTAAAAGGTATGGCCTTTGACTATGAAGGGATGGTCCTACGCTAAAGTAGCATGTATTTGGGGACTTATTATTAAGTTGAGTTTGCTAGCAAGTATGGATACCTTCTCTTGTCAATTTTGATTCAAGGGATGTTTTTACTAATTTAGTGGCATGATCTAAATTCATTTGTTTGGGTGGTAATTGGAAAATGATTTTTTTTACCCTTTACCTTTAGGCTATGATTTACTAGGAAGAAGGTTTTAAACACATTTGTAGGATGTGAAGGCTTAAAGGTAAGACTAACTATGTTCCAAGGATCATTCTTAATATTTAGGCATGAAACAAAATTCCTGAGAAGTTTCCATCTTTTAAATTAATGATAGTAAATCCTACCATCAATTTTATTCATTTATCAAGCATTATCAATTAAATGATAAACACGATGCAACATAGGATGCAGGAGTTACAAAAAAACTTTAAGGAAAATCAAATGGTTGTATTTAAAAGAAAAAGGGTATAAGTTATGAAAAATTTTGAGATCATAAAAATATGGATTTATAAAAGAGTTCAGAGTAGTCTTTCTGGCTATTTAGCCCTTGATGCTGATGACATGAATCTTTTATTGAGTGCTTTTGGAGATCTTTCTCAAGCAGTTAATCCTTTCAGGTTTTGGTCGATTCATGAGAAGATTCTTTGGATTAGCCTATGGTAGGACGGTTGCCCTAAGGTTAGGTAAATATCATTTTTTGAAGGGCATGGGCAAGAATAAGATTCGACAGAATAAATCAGCATAGACTAGGTGGGTAAGGTTATAATTTGGAGTGTTGGTCAAAGAACAATAGTTCTAGGTAGGTCAAATCTTAGGGAGATTTTAGTTGCTTAAGCCCGTTTTTTGAGTTTTTGGGTTAAATGAGTTCGCTTTCCTAAATACTCTTTTTTTTTTTAAAAAAAAAAAGAAGACTAGATGTCTTCTTTGGTTTTGATCTTAGAACCTTCTCAAGTGTAGTATTTCTTGATGAAATTAGAATTGATAAGATTAGGCAAATCATTGCTATTTGTCTTAGTTAAAATCAAGGTTTCTCTAGAAAACATGTGTTTAACCACATATGACCCTTCCTAATTCGAAGTCTACTTTTCTCAAGCATTTTTATAAATCGAGAGGATTTGTTTAAGTATTAGGTCACCTTCTTGAAATTGATGATGATGTACTTTTTTTGTTATGAGCTCTTATCATGTGTTTTTGATACATTTACTTATGAAAAATAGCTTTCATTCTTTTCTTTTCAATAAGAATGAGTTGTTCATATAAGTTTTTGACCTATTTGGCTTTTTCAAGCTATGATTCCATTAAAACTCTGAGTGAGAAGATTTCAACCTTGATAGGTAAAACAGCCTCTATGCTGTAAACCAGAGAAAACAAGGTGGCACCTGTAAAAGTTCAAACTACTACACAATAAGCTTGTAATGCAAAAGGCAACTTTTTATGCTAATCTTTATATGTTATAGCCATTTTTTCGACTATTTTCTTAATATTGTTGTTGGCTGTTTTGATTGTCCCATTCTTTTTTGGACGATATGGTACTGAGTTATGATGTTAAATTTTAAATTGGGAATAGATTGCTTGCATCATCTTATTTTTCAAGTTGCGTGTATCATTTGTGATGATTTGTTTAGGAATTCCATATCTACAAATGATATCCTATTTCACAATTTTGCACACAATGGACTTGGTGACTTTGGCATAAAAAGTCGCTTCTACTTACTTGGTGAAATAATCAATAGCAACCAAAATAAAGCAATGTCTGTTATAAGCCTTAGGGATTATCAGTTCGATTATATCCATGCCCCACATAGAAAAAGGCCACGGAGCTATCACAACATGTAGAGGTAATGGCAGGACATTGATTTTTTTCTGTATAGATTTGGCTTTATGGCACTTTCAAGCATGGCCAATGCAATCTTTTTTTAGAGTTAACCAATAATAACCCGATCGCATGACTTCTTTGCCATTCAATGTCCATTGGCATTGTAGCCACATACCTTATTATCTTTTCCTGCTTGCTTCAAGTGATCTAAAGTAAGAATGTGTTCAACAAAAAAATATGGTATCTAACTATATCTTTCTTCTATTTTGTCTTATCAATTTTATTTAGTGATTATTTTGATATAATACCCTTTAATGCATGAGCATTTGTGAAAATTGTAGATCCGGGTTTTGATAGAAAATTTTATATCACTTATGCGCCGCAGATGAATGAAGAGCATAGGAATTTTTTATGAAAATAAATTTTGGATTAAATTTTGAAAATTTGAATATTTCATGTTAGGCACTGGAGAGATACTAACACAAAACATTGCTTTATAAATTTTTTTAAAACAATTTTTCAATATGAATGCACAATACCCATTACAAAAAAGGAAATGTGTTAGTAGGGTGAAAAAGACAATAATAATATCACAGAAAAAGCAATCATGTACAAAAGAATGTAAAAACGATGGATGACCAAAATGCATCTCGTAACTGTCTTTGATTATTAAAGAATTAATCGATATGATAATTTTGAGACATTTGATTCAGTGATAATTTGAGGAATCAAAAATGTTTTAATTGAAATAATCTGAGATATCCCAAGGGAAGAAAATTTTTGGATTTTTAGTTAAAAAACAAGGCCAGAGTACCCCCAAGAATGAAAGTTTTGATTATTTGAGAACAATAATTAAGAATTTTGAATAAATCCAAAAGAGAAAATTCAAGTTTTTTACTGGAGAATAGGATTAGAGTATCCTTATAGAGTAGTAGTGTTTATCCCAAGAATAAAATTTTTTGATGATTTAAGAAAATAACTAGGAATCTTGAATAAGTTCGATAAAGAAAATTTCAGTTTTTTAGTGGAGAATGAGGTTAGAGTATCTTCTTGGAGGGATAGGATTGGAGTACCTCCAGTAATAAAAATTTTTAATGATTTAGAAGAAAATGGATATATATAAATATTTAAAAAATGGTATCTTGAAAATGGGAAATTAAGGATTCGAATAAAATATATTTTTAAACTTAAGTCTTAATCTGAGCCTAAATGGCTTATGTTATAGGGGAAATAATTATATGCATTTTGAGAATTTCCAATGTCTCGATGATGGTGGTTTAGGAAACTGAGTTAATTTTGATTCAAAGAGAATAAGGGATAACATCGCTCTATCTCCCTTCTTGAATTTATTCCAAGTTTTTTCAAAGGCTTTGGGGGGTGTGCAAGGTATTGTTAGAAAGCAACTCGCTAAAGATTAATGTAAAAATATCTTAAAATTCCCACTAAATCATTTTTAAAGTGAAATTAATTTTTGAAGTTAGGTCTGTTTCAACATTGGTGGCATATACAAAGGAGGAAGTGTGATGGACTTTGAAAAATCATTCTGGACTTATTCAGAATCGTTAAATCATAAACAATACCTTTTTGAAAAGGAAATTTTACAAACTTTCTGAGAAAAATATTTAAATAATAAAAAAATCTAACGGGCCAAAATAGCCCAAATAGAATATAATGCACTGATTCTAGGGTTTCAGACAGAAAAAGTTTGAAAAATCATAACTCCCTCATCTGAAATGATTCGAGGGTAAACGAGACACTTTTAGAGAGTAATTCGATGCCTTTTAAGGGAAAATATTAAAATATTCTAAAAAATCATTTATGATTCAAAAATAATTTTTTAAATTTGGACTATGGTGTTGCTAGAGCCAAAAACAAGGGTATTCAATTTTTCGGGTTTCTTGGAGGTCAAACTTGAGCCATGGACATCCCAATGTTTATCACTCAGAAAAAAGAGTGACATAAGCATCACGAGTTCATTCCATGATCCCGTAGTAGTATGGAACAATGAAACAATCCATTAACCATGCCATAAATAAAGGTTAAATCCATTGACCTTAAGATCAAGGTTTAATATTTTTTAATCAACTAAAATGGTCATTTTTGTTGGAAAATACAATATTATTAAACTTATTTCACCATGAATCCAGACTTAAAATGTTTGATTTGTCCCCAAGATTAGAAGATCAACTTTATGAAAACATTAAATCTGCGTTGGTCTCCATCTATTAGAGGTAAGATAAACTTAGCTTGGGGAATTTATTTTGAAAATCAATTTTTTTTAAACAAGAAAACTTTTTTGACAAAAATGTTATGAACATAATGCAACATAAATAATGAGGGGCATGGGTAATACATTCTAATAAGCAAGAGATGATATTTTAACATAGGAAAGATGATAAAAATGCTAGAAGGTGACAAATAAGATTCATGTAGATGACATCAAATCATGTTATGGGAGATGATATGATCACATTTGAGCAGAGAGAAGCATTTTGAAATTTCCAAGATAGCATTTTTATGTCATGAAATTTATCAAAAAGATTCAAGCATGTGTTAGGCATGTAATGATGGATGAAACATGTGAAAGATGCATAAACAAGGGCTATTTTGAGGGCAAATATGATGAAAAGTGTGTTTGGTCGCTTAAACACCATTAAGGCATTAAAAAGATCATCAGGCTCTAAGATTACTACAATCAAGGTCGTAATAATGGATGTAAACCCTAGAATGGTCATGCCACCATGAATGGCTCACTAAAATGATAAAAATGTTGAAAACATAGATAAATGGAGCAAGATAGAGAAAGTATACCAAAAAGCCTTGAACTTTCCTCTACTTGGAGCAGTGACTTTAAGTTCAGTTTCTTCACTCTCTTTGCTATTATTTAGCTAGAATAAATGAAAAGAAGAAGCCTTTTAGTTATAATATTGATGGAGAGTGGTTTCAAAGATGAAAACATGGGAAAGGTTAAGTTTTTAAAGGTTTTCTGGTACGAGTTTAGAAGAGCTAGGGAAATAAAGCTTTTGGTTAAAGAATGGAGGTCAATAAAACATTATTTTTTAGAGTGTTTTTGGTTTTAGAGGTTGCTAGAGGTTTTTTTGGGAAGTGGTTGAGAACAAGATGGAGATGTCTCTATAGGCTTCCCTTCCCTGAGCCAAGATTGGCTCCTTTATATAGGGTGTGTTCAACCAATGTTTTTGATCCAAAAGTAAGGGCATTATAGGATTTTCCCTCATGTACTAAGAGATAATTCTAGGTTCTATGCTTTACTGATCTTATTTCATTGATTCTGTCATGTAGAGTAATGATGTAGAAAGGTTGTAATAACCTGTAATAAGAGAAAAGCTAAGCATGCCCTTTTACAAACCATATATTCCATGATAATGTCCTTTTTTATTTCCAATTTTGAGACTTAGGGGCCTTATCAATACTTCAAGGCATTGTATCGATACTTTTGCCAGTGTATCGATACTTTTGGTTGTGTATCAATACATTTTGTTAAAAATCATAACTTTTGCTACTGCTAAGGCTTGTATTGATACAAACAAATAAGTATCGGGACCACACCTTAGGTATCAATATCAAACCCTTTTGTATTGATACCATATATGAAAATTTAAATTTTGGTGATATGAGAGCTTGATTTTGATACTTATGGACTAATGTGACTTGTACATACTTTTAGTTCTCTGAATTACCTGGCTTTGGTCAGAAATGATAGGAAATTGACTTGTGTTCTTTTGTTAAGCTTAAAATAATGACCTCCAACGCCTTTGATAATGGCCTAAATAAAACGAGGTTTCTACAACTACTTTTTTTGGCTGTTCTAAGTGTAAAAAATAAGGCAAAAATAAATACATGATTTTGTCTAACATGAAACCTCTTGAATGCTTACAGAAAAATAGGGATCTAGTTAGTATTACGCTAAGATAGGCCAAATATGTCTACAATGGTCCCAACAGATGAAAAAATTTCAATGAGTTTTGCAAAGTTTGACCTCCCTACTAGGTTTATGGTTTCCTGGGTTTAACCTGCTGAACAGACACCAGCAGTGTAGGCTTTGACTGAATAGATGTCCAACTCCTCGTTAACTTAGGTAGGTGGGCATCATACTGTTTAGACTGAGGTATGTGGATGTCTTACTCTTTTAGGACCAAGGTAAGTAAGTGTCTTATTCTTTAAGGACTGAGGTAGGCAAACATCTTGCTATTTGAAGACTAAGGTAGGTAAATGTTTTGTTTTTTAGGGACTGAGATAGGTAAATGTTCTACTTTTTGAGGACTAAGGTAGGTAAGCATTCTACTTTTTGAGGACTGAGATAGGTAAGCATCCTACTTTTTGAGGATTGAGGTAGGTAAGCATCTTACTCTTTAAGGACTCAGATAGGTGGGCGTCCAACTCTTTTAAGATTTAGGTAGGTAAGCATCTTTCTCTTTGAGGACTTAGGTAGGTAGGCGTCTTGCTCTTTAAAGACTTAGGTAGGTAGGCATATTGCTCTTTGAGGACTGAGGAATGTAAGTGTCCTACTCTTTGAGGATTGAGGTAGGTAAAAATCCTATATTTTTAGGACTAAAAAGATATGAGTTTAGGTACCTTTCTCTAATGACTTTTTTAATTTATGAAGATAAAAGATTTTCACATAGAATCTTTTGAGGCTTTTTAAAAACATTAGGTTTTGTTTAATTTTGACTTTTGAGAGAAGGAATTTGTACCTAAAGAATGTTAGCTGTTGAATGACGTAAATACATGATCAAGTGATGTAGAAGTGATGATTTAAAAATCTAATGCAGCAATAATTTTTGGGCTTTTTCAATTGTCTGACCTTCTACAAGTTTGATAGGGTAGCTTCTAGCTTCAAATTTGTAAATCTTGCTCTATATTTCTAGAGGCTTTAAATATTAAGGCTATTTTTAGGAGGTACGAGTGGTTCGTGATTGTGAAGGGATGAACTTGAGCTTAAATGGCTCATGTTGGGGGACCTTCATTGTATTAAGTTTGCTGATGAGTATGGAGGATTGCTTTTTGCCAATTATGATTCAAAGGGTGTTTTTAATGGTTTAGATGGACTATTTTGAACTCCATTCATTAGGATGATAGTTGGAAAAAAATTTTACCCTTTATCTTTAGGCTAGAGTTTACTAAAGAGAGGTTTTGAGTATGTTTTTAGAATGTAGGGTCTAAGGGCAAGATCGACTGTGGCCCTAAGGTTCATTCTTCATCTTTAAAGATGAAACAAAACCCTTGCAAAGTTTCATCTTTCTAAGTAATGTTAGGAAGTCCTATTATCAATTCTATTCATTTATTAAGCATTATCAATTAAGTGATAAACATAATACAACATAGGATGTTGGAATTACAAAAGGTTCTTGTAAAAAATCAAGTGATTGTATTTTGTTTGAAAGAAAGTAGGTAAAAATTATGACAAATTATGGGATAGCAACAGATTTTAAGATACAAACGAGCTCAAAGAGGTTTTCCTTACCGCTTAAACCTTGATGCTAATGACGTAAGTCTTCCACTAAGTGTCTAAAAAACATTTGTCAAAGTAGTTAATCCTTTTGGTATTGGTCGACTTATAAGAAGATTCTTCAAATTGCCTTGTGGTGGGATGCAAGCCTCGAGGTTAGGTAGTCTCTATTTTCTAGGTATAAGTAAGGGTGAGATTTCGTAGAGTAATTTAGCATAAAATAGATGAATTAGGTTATGATTTGGTGTTTTGATCTGGGTTGTGAGTGTAAGTTAAATTGGTGTTGGTCTAGGCTGGTGATAGTTTAG
This sequence comes from Adansonia gregorii, assembly GCA_038382025.1. Lineage (NCBI taxonomy): Eukaryota > Viridiplantae > Streptophyta > Magnoliopsida > Malvales > Malvaceae > Adansonia > Adansonia gregorii. Next base: position 280,627 of record JBBYHO010000021.1, read on the forward strand.
GATTATTTTAGTTCGGGTGAGGGAAAATCTAGTCATTTAAGCTGCCCTTTCAGGTTTTTAACTTAAGCTAGCTTATTTTCCTTGATGCCCTTTTAAGTTTTCCCTTTTTCTTAAAAGTGGCAGGAAAAGAAGAATAACATTCCCTTTTGGGTTTTTATCTTAAAACCTTTTTAAGCATAGTATTTTTTGATGGAATCAAAATTCATAAGACTGGGCAGATCGCTATCGTCCAACTTGATTAAGATCAAGGTTCCTCTAAAAAATATGCACTTTACCACATGCAGTCTTTCCTAATTTGGGTTTATTTTCCCCAAGCATCTTTATGGAGAGGATTTGTTTGAATGCTAGGTCACTTTTTCAAAACTGATGAGAATAGACCTTTTTGCTATAGGCTTTCATCATGCACTTTTGATACATTTGCCTATGATAAATGGCTTTCAATCTTTTTTCTTCGATAAGATTAAGCTGCTCATATTGGCTCTTGACCCATTTAGCCTCGTCAAGTTATGATTCCACTAAGATTCTGAGTGAAAGGATTTTAACCTTAATAAATAGGTAGCCTCTATACATAGACTAAGAAGAATGAAGTAGCACTTATAGAAGTACATACTACTGTACGATAGGCACATAATGCAAAAAGATAACTTTTTATGCCAATTTTTACATGTCGCAACCATCTTTTCGATTATCTTTTTCATATTCTTGTTGGTTGCTTCAACTATCTTATTTATTTTTTGATGATACAGGATGATTTTGATATGGATCTTAAACTGAGAGCAGATTGTCTACATCATTTTTTTTAAGTTGCATATGTTATCAGTACTGATTTGCTCGAAAAGGCCATATCTACAAATGATATCTCGTTTCATAAATTTGCATACATCAAATTTGGTGACATTAGCATATAGGCTAGTTTTACCCATTTGGTGAATTAATTGATAATGACTAGAATGAAGTGGTGCCCATTAAAAGCCATAAGGGTAACTAGTCTGATCATGTCCATGCCTTATATAGAAAAAGGCCACGATGTTGTCATAACATTTAGAGGTATTAGTGGGACATGGATTTTGCCCAAGTAGATTTGGCATTTATGGTATTTTCGAGCATAATCAATGTAATCATTTTCAAGAGTCAACCAATAGTAGCTCAATCGCATGATTTGTTTCACCATTTGATACCTATTAGCATGCGCATTGTAAATTCATTCATGGTCTTCCTCGAGAGTTCATTTGGCTTTGAGTGGATCTATGCACCATAGTAGTATCTAATCTCAATTTTTTTATACAAAACTCCACCATCCAAAATTACACTTATAGTTATCCTTCAGATAGTTTTCTCATCAGTTTTGGTAACACTCTTAGGGTTTTAATGATCTTTAATGTATTGATGGATGTCATAATACCATGGCAAGCCGTCTTTCTCTTCTTTGACATTTCGACAATACGTTGAACTTGTACAGATGGTCATCTGAATAGGAGCAACGTTTGATTCTCGATTAACTTTGAGCATAACTCACAAGGTGGCTAAGGCATTAGCTATTTAGTTCTCTTCTTGAGGTAAACGTTAAAAGCTGATGTCATAAAACTCTTTTTTAAGTTTCGAGATCAGATTCCTATAATAGATCAATTTAGCATCACGCATTTGCCATTCACCTTTTAGTTGGTAGACAATAAGGGTTGAATCTCCCAATACTTGTAGTGTTCGAATACTTTTTTTAATGGTGTCTTGGAATCCCATGACACAGGCCTCATATTCAGCTATATTGTTGGTGTACTCACAGTTTAATCTCATAATAAAAAAACAGCAATTTCCATTAGGTAAGATAAGAATTAAACTAATTCCATGTCCTAATGCTATGGCATCTACCTCAGATATGCACATTAAGTCTTCATTAGGAAGTTTAAAATCTAAAGGTTGATGTCATCTATTGCTCTACTTGCCAAAAAGTCTATTATTATCTACCCTTAATGGCTTTTTGGTTCATTTACATGATGTCATATTCAAAGAGCAAGACTTGCCACCTAGCTAATCTCTTTAATAAAGCAAGGGCCTTACACAAACACTTAATGGGATAGAGTTTGGCAGTCAGCCACATGGTATGGTACAGCGTGTATTGTCTTAACCTTCAGCTGTTTAAGCTAAAGCACAACATAGCTTTTCTATGGCTGAATAGTTATTTTCATATTTTTTGATCTTCCTACTAAAATAGTAGATAGCCCATTCCTTCTTTCATGACTTATCATGTTGACCTAAAATGTAGCCCCATCGATTTGTCAAAAATGGATAAATATATGATCAAAGGTTGATCAAGCACTGATGGCATAATATTAGAGTGTTCGAAAGGTAAAGTTTGACTTTATTGAAGGCTTTCTGAAATTCTTCATTCTATTTTTTGAAATTTTGTTTTTGTAGTTGAAATATTAAATCACACTTGTCGATCAATTGAGATATAAATCGAGTTATATAGTCCAACCTTCCCAGGAAACCCTTCATTTCTTTTTGAGTTTAAGGTGGTGGAAAGTTTTGAATGGCCTTAACCTTGTCAAGATCAAATTTAATCCCTTTTTCACTTACAATGAAGCCCAATAGTTAGCCAAATGTGATGCCGAATATGCATTTGGAGAGGTTAACTTGAGCTGGTATGAGAGTTTTCATAAGTCGGCCACGTGTTCACTTTTTTTTTTGGTGATTTGGCAATCATATCATCCACATAGACCTTTATTTCCTTATGCATAAGGTCATGGAACAATGTTACCATCACCATTTAATAGGTTACCCTGGCATTCTTGAGCCCAAAGGGCATTACTTTATAGTAAAAAATGCCCTATATAGTCATGAAAGTGGTCTTTTCCATGTTTTTAACTTTATTTTAATTTGGTTGTAACCCAAAAATCCATCCATGAAGGACAATAGTGCATTTTGGGCAGTCTATCTTTAAGGTGTTGATATAGGGCAAAGAAAAATTAACTTTTTAGACTAGCTTACTTTAGGTGTTTATAATCTACCTACATCCATATTTTACCATCCTTTCTAAGAATTGTGACTGTATTGGGTACCTATTCAAGGTATTTAGCTACTTTAGGAAATCCTACCCTAAATTGATTCTTTACTTCTTCTTTAATCTTTAAAAGTATTTCGAGTTTTATCATTCTAAGCTTTAATTATATGGGTTTACACTCAAGTTTGAGTGGAAGTTTATAGACCACAATGCTAGTATCCAATCTAAGCATGTCTTGGTAAGACCAAGCAAACACATCTCGATATTCTTAGAAGAGACTTATTAGTTTGATTAGAGTTGATGCAAAGGTTTCGATTTTGACTTTTTATCTTATTTTTTCAAAGTTTATGGTTTCAGTGGGTCCTTCACGAGGCAATTTCTGTTTTTCTTCTTGTCAATTAGCCTTGGTAGGTTTAGAGGTATAGGGTTCTCTTCAAAATCCCTTTTAACCTTAACCTCACCAATGCAGATTGGTTGCTCAAAATCGATATCCAGAGTTTGAATATGAATATTCATGTCACCTTTATCTAGGTACCTGTAATTATGAAAAAAAGGAATAATATAAGTGGAAAAATATGTAAAGAAAGGTATAATAGTTGGCAATAACTACAAAATGAATACAAAGGATGAAATGCATAATGCTTAGTCTTTTTCACTAATAATACTTAATAAAAGGATGCCCATACAAAGGATCCTATAATGCTCTTGGGTGAAAGCATGTAGATTTAGTTCATAGCATTACTTTGAAACAAACTTGAATAGTACAGGAATCTTGGTTTTGGTCTACATACTGGAACAAACCTTAAAAGGCATAAGCTAGTCTCTCGGTTTCTTGTTGACATCTTTGGTTCACCAATTGCATTGATAGAGAGCCCATAAATGCCTTGTTCAGTATGAGCATGATGTTGGTGAAGTCGGTATTCATATGTCTTCTTAGATAAAAACTTTCTCAAAGTGGTAGAAACATAATTGGTTCATATCTCATGTCTTATCTCAACAATTAGACCATCACTTTCTTATGTTTTTTTTAGCTTGTTTTCTTTTTCGCAGCTCACTAGGCTTGAATCCTAACCTTTTTTGTTGATCTAGTTGACAATTTTCAAGGCTTTGGTAGTCCCTTAGAAGTGTTTTTCGGGTTCTTTTCTAGCTTAAGCGCTTTTTTTGACTATTAACTTTAGACCCAAATGAGTGATTTTTGATATATGAGGTTTAATATTGGCAACCCCTCCTTGGCATAAGTGGCATTGACAAACTTAAAGGATTGAAACAAAGATTTTAGGATATCTTTATTGGGTTCGATATATGAGGCATTAGTTGAGGTAATAGCAATGATATCTTCTTTTTGATGCTGACAACTTTGTTTTCAATGATGAATTTAACCTTTTGATGAAGTTATAACGACACTACCCCTGTATATGATGAAGAAATATCCATTACATGGAAGTCTGCTTCATAAGTGTGTAGGCCGATTTGGAGTGGAATGGTGATGTTTCCCATGATGTTTGTGTATGTTCTATCGAACGTTCACACAACCATGCAGCTATTCTACATATGAGTCACGTCATAAGGTGCTTGTTCAAACATGATACTAGCATTATATTTAGATTTAACCCATTATCAATGAGCACTCTAGGCAACGTGCTACCTTTGTAGTATATGGTGATGTGAAGAGCTTTATAGTTTCCTTTTTCTCTATGTGAGATATCATCATTGCTAAAAGATATATAATTACTTGTAGGATGTTACTTACTAGTGATCCAATTGACCTATTGAGATGTCTGGATGGACATATGGCTCATTCAAGACCTTGAAGAGGGTATTTCTGTGAGCTTCAGAATTCAATAGTAGAAAAAGTGCAGATATCTTTGCAGGTTGCTTCTCAATTGATCGATGATGCTATATTTTCTGTGCTTTATGAACTTAAAGAATTTCGTAGCTTCTTTATCATTCATTGGCTCCTTGATAAATATTGGATCTAAGTCTTTGGTTGTTTCGATGCTTGAGGAATGAAAATAGTGTTTTTTTATTGAGTTTCACCTCTTGATGCAATTGAGGCATAACATCTACCATTTCGAGTAAGATAGCTTACCCTGAAAGGTCAAAGTTTGTTGTTTTCTAACTCGATTCTTCGGTTGATTAAGATTTTGTTTTTGCATTTCCAAAGAATTACCTTATCATCTTTATAAGGGAAGGGGGATGGAAGTTGAATGATCATCTTTAGTGCGGGCTAAATAAAGGTAGCTTTGACTCTTGGTTGGTTGTCAAAGAACACTAATGGCCTTCCAACACAATAAGGAGGATTATTTTTTTCCCTTTCGGTGGCAATGATAGATGGTACCACATTTGTTGACTAGGTATATGAGGCTCGCTTTTTATCGTAAAATTCAATCATGCCTTTATTCATCATTTTTTAAACCATAGTATGAAACTCTTTGCACATTTGAAGAGTATGGCCATAAATGATATGGAAATCGCAAAGGTCATCAATTCTCTCTTTCATCTTTTTAAACCCATTGACTAATTCAGCTTGTACTAAGATTTGCCAGACCAAATTCATTAGTGTTCTAACCTTATCTAAGTTTTCTATAACCTTTTAATCTTCTTCAATAGCCATTTTACTCGCATCTAACTTAGCATGAGTTTGAGATAAGCTAGCTCTCGTACTGAATTCCAATTGTTGTTTGGCCTCCACTTTTTTTTTTCTTTTGCCTTTCAAGGTATTTCTTTTGTCTGAGTTACTTTTTATGGCTTCATCAATTGTTTTGCACAATACAAGTACATCTACGAAGCTCTTTGGGATTTTTTTCACTATCTTTTCATAATAAGGCACTTGTAATGTGCTAATAAATCTAACAATCATTTTTTTCTTTGTCAACAAGGGGTGAACTAGGTGACCTCTTTCATCTATCTCAGAACATATTACTTGAAGCTTTTGTTAGCTCTCTTTCTGATGCTCATGACAGAGAAAAACTTGAAACCCATTTGATCACAGGTCTCTCCTAATTTATAGCATTAATTAACATACAAATTTACTCATCCAGTTTTTTATAAAACTCAATTTTGGATTAGTCCATCAGCTTTTGGACCATTTCTAGGAAAAATATGCAGTGTTACAGAGTGTATCCTTGATCGCAGTGGTAGTAAAATGGTTCAATTAATTCTTTACACTGGTTTTCGACATCCAACACTATTTTTGCCTTAATAAAAGCCTGCCATGCCTTACTCGTTGGGGTTTTAACTTCATTGATGCTTCTTTTGACCCCACATCTTTTTCCTTTGATCATTGCATTCGTTATTAGCTCTATATGATTAGGAAGTGGATTGGCCCTAATGTTATGTCTAAGCCCTTATTCAACCTTACTCATACAATTTTCTAATAGACTTTGTACCTTTCTCTTAAATAAGGTGCACTTCTTAATAAAATGGCCTTGTACTTTAGCATAGTGCTCACAATAGGCATTTTTATCATACCATTTGGAGTAAAAAGGTGATCTTAGGTTCGTGAATATTGTTGCCACTAGCTAACCTACTAATAGATAGGAGTAAATCTCTTTACAAGAGTAAAGATGTGGCTTGAATTGTTTTTTTTTTCTAGGTACTTGTTGATTATTTAGAGCTCTTACATTGTTTGCATTATAGGATTATGCACTATACGTTGTGTTTTAAATGGGATTCGAGGTGAAGCTCATTGTAGAATGATCTTGGTAAAATAGACTGGTTGTAGCAATGATGAGTAAGGGTTAAAACCTAGATGCAACATGTTTAGGAAATACATACCCTGGGTCATATGTGGATTTCGACTGAACCTAGTAGAAGTTTCATTTAGAACATTCACTTCTTCTCCTTACCCTTAGTTGTTGGCTTCTTGATTGACCCGAATTATTCTCCAACAGATATCTTGTCATTATTGATAGCGTTATCGATAATTTTAACCGATATGACAATATATGTAAAATTTTTCATGGTATTTCCCATTAACCTTTCATAGTAGAGAGCTCGCAAAGTGCTGTTGAACATGATTTCATCTTTTCCTCGATCTAAAGAGGGTGAACTTGAGCCGTTTCCACTCTTCATCTCTAAGCATATTGCTTGAAACCCTCAGAGGCTTCTTTTTCCATATTCATAAGGGAGAAACAATCCAGGGCCCAGTTGGACAGATGCTTATATTGATCAAGGAAGGTGCGAGCCAAATCTGCCCATGTCTAAAATGTTATGGGATCAAGCCTTTTATACCATTAGATAGCTACCCCAGTTAGACTATCCTGAAAGTAGTGAATTAGTAGCTTTTCATTCTCTTTATACTCAACCATCTTATGAAGTACATGCTACGGTGTGCCATAGGGTCCGATTGTACTTTTTAAAATTTGATGCTCTGAATATAGGTGGGATGACAAAAAAAGAAACTAGTCCCAAAGATTTTGCATATACAATCCCAAATTTATCATTTTTTTGACATTTCGAAGGCACTTTTTTAGTCACTGATACCTCTCTAAGCCTTTATCAATTTTCAAAGACCACTTTGCTTTTTCTTATTCCATTTGCTCATCAAGATCTAGGACTATAGGCTTTGCCAGTGAGGAGCTTGGACTCTGAAATCCTTAGACCAGATAAGATGCTGCTATAAGGTTAATGTAAATGAATGGCTGAGTTGATAGGATATTTGCCACTGAAGGATGCTATCAATGCAATGCCCTTCTTAAGCATTGTGGCTTTAGTACCACTATTCAAGTTGCTCTTGGAAGTAATTGAATTTTTTCCCATGTCAACTATGCTTGTTTATCCTTTTTCTTTCAAAGCCTTGGATAATAGCTTAGTTAATGCCACAGTCTGAGCTTGGAGTTTTTCATTCTTACGGAGTGATTGCTCTTAAGAATCCTATACATAAGTTCAAGTCTCTCAATGTAGGGTTGGTAATCATTTTCCATTACTTTTTAATGATTGCAAGTGTTATACGAATGACAAACTATAAGTTTCATGTTTTATAGCGCCTTTTATTTTAGATTATTATCAGATTAGACTTTTATTATATGTCACGAACATGTTTAATGAGATGAAGATAAGTATGCAATTAAATGACAGTTAACATAAATGCATAAAGTAGTAAAAGAATTGGATTAATCATGCAAATATGCGTAGGACAATTACACTTTGGAGCAACTTTATCAATGGCATCTTTCATTAAAGCAACAAAATATCCCATTACACTCGATTACATTCGAAAATGCCTGATATGGTTTTATTACTTAATCACATGTTTCATAAAATACAAAGATTCTTAATGGCAGGCAAGATGTCACATGTCAAATATTAGGCTACATCCATCATGTTCTCGACCTTCAACTGGGCTACCTAAATCTACTTGGTCAAATAAGAGTGATGGTCTTGATAACTTTGGCATGCGTGATCAACCACTTAGAGCCATTCTTGCTCTTGTTGTTCAAAAGCTCTCACTAATGCATCAACATAGCCTTGGTAAGCTTGAAGAGAATGCTCTAAATCTTGAATTTTGAGTGTTAGAGTCTCATCTTAACCTGGTTTGCTCTCAAACCCTAGACTCAAACTTCTAGCCATCCATTCTTTCTTCGGTAAGTTGATATAAGGGCATAGGTTCTAACAAGATTTTCCCTATTGACCTTAGCTTCTTGTTAACATTGATATAGTTCCTTCTTGTGGGTAAAAATTTCTGCCTCCCACTAAACTGATGACTTACCAAGGCCCTGAGACTTGCTTACTTTGCTAAAGGCCACATAGTCTTTCTTTAAGCTCTTAAGATGATCCTTAAACTGGTTTTCTCTTTGACAACCCAGTTCACCTTACCATCTCGAAGGTAGAGGTCCATTTCTAATTGATTATTTTCTTCCTTTTAGCAAGTAATTTTCTTAGCGAAGGTTGCATTTTCTTATTCAAACTTATGCTTAAGCAATTCAATCCCAAAAGGAAATTCATCACCTGATACTTATGATATTCCAACAGCAGACCAAGCTAACGTGCCATTGATGCAACAGATCCTCTACTTATCATATCTTGGGATTGGACTACTTATTCTCCAATTCCTTTTCATGCAACTCGATTTGTTTCCAAGTGTGGAAAGCTATCTGAACTTTTGACTTATAATCAAGCTTACCATAATTGAAATCTCATTACTTAAAGTCTTGGATAACGAAAATAAATTATTGACACTAAAATTATGATAGAACTAGGGTAGGTGTGTAACTAGTGTTTCCCCATAATCCTATGAGTAGCACACAGCTGTAATCTCCATATCATATACAATTGTCTGTGGTGAAAACCAAAGGGCCTTCCATGTCACCAGTTTTCCGTTGAGGTTTTTAAATTTCTGGATCCATTATTTTTCAGACTTATCTAGGGGCTATTCATTCTCAAGAACCTTAGAGATGAGGCTGAATCTAGGTAAGAAGTTGTATGACATCCTCTTTTTTTTTTTAAGACAAAAATGTTTGACATGCTAAATATGGAGAAATAATGCATGTCCAATGAAGTGACTCGTACTTATTTTCTTACAAAAATTAAGAGCTTAAATAACTTCAACAATGATGGCTAATGTGGGATTGATGTTGCAACATAATCGGGAAAGAGATTTGCCACCCTAGCTTCAACATGGCCTAACAATTTTAGAAATATGACTAAACCGTATATCGCCAGAGCATAGATATCTTAAACTTTTTAAATATCCACAGTACTCGTAATTGCTTCTTTCAAACTAGTCCATGAAATGCACTTGTTGTTCCACTTCCTCTTGATACGATCCTTGATTTAGGACTCTATTAGCCTAAGAATCTTAGCTAATCTTTTCTTAAAGGTCAGAGGATGTAAAGCCTTACAATATATTCTATTAATCTTAGCCATCTCAATGTTGAGTAACACAGTGCATTTGTCAACTGTGGGGATCATATCTTCATGATTGAAAGTAAATCATCGATATACTAGGTTCTAAAATTGAGATGCTACTTACAACAGACCAACATCTAAATGAACCTAGAGTAAAATGACTATCTCTTTATATCTTTTTGTGAATAATTCCCTCTCGGTATTATCTTTTTTGGTCCATACACACTTCAGATCTTGCCAATCACTCTGACAGTACCCTATCTTGGCCCTTTCATGCATTGTTGAGACATATTTGGGTTTGAGAACATGCCCATCTTTATGCTGCTAGCACTCTAACCATGTTTGAACTTTCTCAAAAAGCTTTAGATCTGAAGTGGACTTTCGCTCCATGATAGACATCCTTTAATCAGCATTAAACCATTAGCTAATTGTTTCATAATGATGATGATTATGATGAAATAATGCATGCATCAAACAAATAAAAAAAATAAATTAGTGACCACATGAAGTAATAATTGTAAAAATAAGTGTATATATAAAAATAGTAACAAAAATACATCATAAAAATTGCCCCGACAATAGGCAATATGATGCCTAAGGGTAAACATAATAATTAACAATAATCGGATAGCATAATGGCATGTCTAGCTTAAAATTGCCTTTGGTAAGGTGACATAATACCTCATAAGGACCAGATTGACCAATTAAGTGGCAACGTTTGATTGTCACCACCGTTACACATTAAGCATGATGACTTATTTTGGTTAGATGTGACTTTTTTAGATGACATGAGGCATTGTTGGTTGTATTCACTTGTCATCACTGACTTATTAAAGAGAGTTAGCCATGAAACATAATGGCACACCCTAAAAATGATCATAAAATAAAATAACAAATACAGGTGACGATGCTAATTATCACCTATGTAACATTATGCGTAGGAGTAAAGGTAAGAAGTGTTTAACCCTATTCTTTGAGTTATTCTAACAGCACTTTGGTATAGTTTGACATGGTTTGGCTCATAGGGTTCACATATTTTTAAGTGGATGCCTAAATTAGTACTAAATCATAAAGATAGCCAAGGCATGCAATCCTAAGCCCAACACGGGTTTGACAGAACAAGTTCGATTTGGTGGATGTATTTTCCTATACAAATATAGAGGGTACTCACAGAGACATAGATAATTTGCACCTCGGAAGGTCTTGTCATGCCTATATGGATTGATATTCATAAAGGTGGGCGGCTTACTACTTTCAAATAATAGGGACTGCAACCTTACCATGGTGTTTGGTGGGAATCTAATGCATATGCAAGCGCATAGTGTGTGTTAGAGAAATGACCATAACCAAACCTTTCGTTTTACTCCTATATAACCATACTTATTCCAGTCAATATTTATTTGGGAATGAAATAGTCCCTGATGATTATAAGACAAAAACCATAAAAGATGAAAGGTTAGTAAACAAAGGTGGAAGGAGATAATAACCAAGTAACGATGGAATTTGAAAAAGCCAAGAAGTAAGCAAGATATAGTTAGTCGTGGGCTTATCTTTCTAAATTATTCCCAATGGAGTTGCCAAGCTATCGCTATGCACTTTCTCAATTTTTCTCACTTACTTTGGATGATTAGAAGTGGGAACATTTTTGACTTAAAAAATATGATGTTTGTTCAGAGCCTTTGAATATCTATTGGCCCAGATTTGGATTAGGCATGATAATATAAAGGGAAGAGAGGCTGTTACATGAATTGTTCATCCAACTAGTCTTGTAAAGTTACTATAAATTAACCAAAAATTTGGTGTTGCCACCGACCATTTCAGGCTAGGCATGATCATATGCCTATTGAAAACAATTTTCAAGTTACGAAACTCAAAATATTGATTTCAATGTCTACAAGGTCTGGAGATTTGTTGATTAGGTTTAGGAGTTGGTTACAAAAGGGGAAGGATTATCACCCTTATGATGCTTAAAATCGATACTTGCTAACTATATCTTGCTTTGGTGTAATCTAATCGATTCTATTTAGTCGTTATTTAGATATGATCCCTTTTAATGTATGAAGAAGATATAACTATACGTAAGAATGTGTAAAATAAAATCATATTGTGAAAGAGCATTACAACAGGCCTAAACATCATAATGGGATCCGGATATCATAGGTTAACCATGAGTTTTCAATGCAGCAAAGAACGGTTAGGCTCGTTCATTATGGAAATTGTAGATTTGGGCTTTGATAACAAATTTTATACCACCTATGCACCACTAAAGGAATGAAGAGCATAGGAATTTTTTATTTAATTTCAGATTAATTTTTGAAAATTCAGGTATTTCGTGTTAGGTACTTAAGAAATACCAACACAAAACATTGCCTTGTAAAACTTTTTAAAAACAATAATTAAATATGAAATGATTACCACTTCAAAAAAGAACACTTGTTCATAGGAAGAAAAATATAATAAATTATCATAGAAAAATAATCAAACACAAAAGAACATAAAAAGAAGTGATGACTAGAATGTGTCTCGTAACTGTATTTGATTATTAACTGAAATGATAACTTTTAGATGTTTGGATTCAGTGATAACTTGAGGAACAAAAATGGTTTTAATCATCTTACCATAAATGATGATTTTCAATTATCATTATATAATTTACATGTTCAAACAATAAAATAAAAAGAAAAGGGTAAGAAATATTCCCCTATGTGTACCTAATTGGGTACCCTTTACAATTGGGTATGGCTCTAACTAGGTAACACCCTTATGGTTCATTACATGAAGTTTGGGTTGGACATCTAAACAGATTCTCAAATTGCTCCTCGAGTTCGTAAAGAACTAACAAAGTACCCTAATCCTTAACTCGTGATGAGTTTATGTCGGAAAGGGTTCAATTAGAGTGAAAGTATCTTACATACCCATAACGAGGCTAAACCTTAGGTAGGCATAGGAATTTATACCTGGTAACCTTTTCATTGGCCTAAACAAAGGCTAACATTTTAGAAGGCAGAGCTACTTCACCGTCTTCCAAAATATTAGGTACCTAGTCCCCTTTCATATGCTTAGAGGAAAATCTAATGTATATGCATGCGCATAGTGTGTGCAAGGGAACAACTTATGTTTTATGAATTGACTGTTTTAAAAATAATAAAAAACCTATCCTAAATTCCCTTAAAATAAAACGGCCAAAGAAACAAAAGCGTTAGTGAAAAATATGAACAATATATACCTGAATTTCCTTATAAAAAAATAATAAAATTTTTGAATATGCGGGGAATTTTAGTTAAATACTGGTTTGAACTGAATTAATCAAAATTAAGTTAACTCGTAATTAATTTTAGGCCTGACTCTTTAACCTATCCCTAGTGGAGTTGCCAAGTTGTCACAACATGGCCTGAATACAAATCCTAACCAACCTGACTTAGAATGGTAGATGTTCCCCTTGTTTCTATATATATGTATATATACACATCATTATTTTTTCTTTTATTTCAAGGGCCATATCATTATTATTTTTCTTATTATTCTTTTCTTGTGTTTGGCAATTGAGTTATCGAAATAAATCGTTTACTCGACTTTTGTTACAAAACCAACCATTAGTTTTGGAGTCGCCACCAATCTATTAGCTAGATGAGATTGGTTACCTATCGGAGTTTGTATTTCAAGGGTTGCGAAACCCTTCAAATAAACGTAGAGATCCGCAAAAATAATAGAGATCACATGAAATGGTCCAAGAGTTTAGTTACAGTCATAAATAAGGATCGACCTTTTCATGATGCTTTGGCAATTGGTACCTTATTAATCATGTGTTAATTTAAATTTTGATTTTTATTTGATTTCAGTATTTGATACTTAATTATAACTCTTAGATGTCAAAAATAAAATTTTATGAAACAAATTTACTATTTCGGATAAGAAAATCAAATTTTTAATATTTTTGAAAATCAAAATATCTTTCCTACCCTTTTGGAAAACCAAAAAACAAGAAAGCTTTTATTATTCTGTTTCACACCCTGCTGGAGAGCCAATGAAATAGGAAACGTTTTAAAAATCAAAATATCTTTTGTACTCTGCTAGAGAATTGGAGGAATACAAAAGGCTTCATTTTTTTTTCAAAGTTTATAAAAATCTTGATTTTTATTTTTTAAAAAAGATATCTTGTTATTCAAATAATCGGTAGAATCTTTCTTATATGCTAAGAAAAATTCTAGTACTATTTTAACATCTAAGATATTGGCTTGATTTGCAAAAATTTCAACTTTATTTAAAAATATTAATAAAAATAAAAATCATCCTGAGACTTGGTTTAGAAGAAATGTACTAAACACGACTTTAAGCATCTAAAGTTGGTCTATTTGACTAACATGTCCTTTAAAGTATGCCTTTGACCTAAAAGTATATCGCTTACCCTAAAAGACTTGATCCTAAAATAAATTAAAGAAATATCCCTAAAGAGTGCCTTCGACATATATGTATCCCCATACTCTAAGAGATTCTAAAATCTCTTAAACAAATAAACCTGTTCCTACTAGACACCTTCCACATATAAGTATCTTGATGATCATATAGGACTTGGCTCTAACATAAATTACTAAAATGTCTCTAAGGTCTACCTTTGACATAGAAATATTTAGGTAAGCCTAAAGGACTTGACAACTCTATAAAAAGGCAAACTTATCCCTACTATACACTTTCGACATTTAAATATCCTAATGACTATAAAGGACTTGGTTTTAGGGTAAATTATAAAAATACCCTTAAGGTTTACCTTCAACCTATAAATATCTTGGAAACCAAAAGGGCTTAATGACATCATAAATAAACAAACCTATTCCTACTATACACCTTTGGCATAAAAGTTTCTTGATTGTCGGCACGCGCCCAACCTTTGAAACTTTAGACGATCTGAAGGCCATAGTGCACTCGACTTAAAAATAAATGCTGGTTGGTTGTGGTTGAGCCTTTGAGCTATCCTTTGATTAGGATTTCGATTAGGTGTGATGATATGAAGGGGATAGGGACCATCGGATGAGTTGCTTATCCAACTAGACCCGGATGGCCACCATGAAATGGACATAAACTTGGAATCACCACCGATCCTTTTAGGCTAGGCAAGATCGATCGCTTATTAAAAATAATATAAACTAGAAACACTGATTTCACGGTCTACAAAGTCCAAAGATTCATTGGTTGGGCTCAAGAGTTGGTTATGCCTAGGAAAGGACTAGCATCCTTACAAAACCTAAAGTTGATACCTACTAACTATATCTCACTTTGGTCTCGGTTAAATCGATTCTATTTGGTCTCCATTTAGATACAATCCTCTTTAACACATGAAGTTTTGAAAAATGTAAATCTGGGGTTTTTTTATTAAGAAAAATTAGATCACCTATGCGCCTAGGAAGTGTAAGGAACATAGGGATTTTTTTATGAAAAGATGTTCAGGATGGATTTTAAAAATTGGATGTTTCGTATTAGGCATTGGAGGGATACCAACATGAAACATTGCCTCATAATATTATTGAAAAATAAATTTTAAATATGAATGCACAAAAGCACTACAAAAGGAAATAAGTTAGTAGGGCCAAAAATAAGAAATATAATAATATCATAAAAAAACAATCACAAATAAGAGAACATAAAAAATGGAGGAGCGATCAAAATTTATCTCATAATTGCCTTCGATTATTAAAGAATAACCGAGATGATAATTTTAGAGACTGGTTTGGATTCAGTGATAATTTGAAAAACAAAAATGATTTTTTAAAAATAGTTTGAGGCATCGGAAGAAAGAAAATTTTATATTTTTAAGGTAAAAGCTGGGTTGGAATATCTTTTCGGTGAGATGGGGTTAGAGTATCCCTAAAGTTAGGAAAATATTTAGGAACAAGGAGAAAATTTAAATTTTTTAATTTAAATTAGGTTGGAGTATCCCCTTTGGAGTAATGGAGTTAAAGTATCTCCATTAGTGAAAATTTTAATATGAAATCTTATTTTTCTATTTTAATTTTAAATTAAGTCAAAAGAGGTTTGTTAACATTGATTTCAGTTTTGATATAACAAAAAACTTAAGCTAAATTAATGCTCAACTTCGTATTTGTGTTTAAATTGAAAATCATTTTGAATACTAAGTTTATAATTTATCAAAAAAATATATGCTTCAAAATGTATATTTATACTTAGAATAATTTTTTAGATTTGTTTGAGTTAACAAAAACCATTTTGTTTTTGGAGGCTAGTATTGATACAAAGAACAAATGTATCGATACTATGCTTAAAAATCTTCAAATGTATCGATACAAGGTGTATGTATCAATACAGCCTGCTTGGTATCAATACTTACCCCATGTTTATCAATACAAGGCTTGGCAGTAGCCAACGTTTGGCTAAAACCTTCAAATGTCTCATTACAAGTGTGTATGTATCGATACATCCTGCTTAATATTGATACTCACCCTATGTGTATCTCTACAAGGCTTGGCAGTAGCCAAGGTTTGGCTGAAATCCTCAAATGTATCAATATTATAGTGTTTGCATCGATATAGCTTGCTTAGTATCGATACTCAGATCCCTGTATCGATACAACAAGCTGTAACGATCATTTTTTTTTATTTTTGTATCGATACTATTAGTATTGTATCGATACTATAGTGCGAGACTAAACAGAAACAAGCATTTATAAAGGTACAATGGCTCTCCAAAACCACATTAAATGCCCAACATCTATGAATAAATTTCCAACTATAAATAAAGGTTCCCAACAATTGAAGAAGCATAGATACCTATTTCATTGAATCATTGAACAATAAAAGCTCAAAATCATGAAATTCTTTATTTTTACTTGTATCAAATTTATACTCTTCAAGCCTACTTGTATCTCCATTTTGTACTTAAATTCTAGCAAAACATTTACCTACTAAAGGTTCAATCTATTTACAAAATACTTCAATCATATCACAAAAGGGGTTGTGTGAAAATGAGTGAAAATATTTAAAAGTTTGAGGTAGAATTCTTAAAGGAATTGAAAGGTTCTATCTAAGCCTTAAAAGATAGTGGTGTAAGGTTTGGTAAGAAAGTATCAAGAAGAGAGGACGTAGGTGTCGAGTTAAAGGACTAAACCTCTATACATTGATTGTTTGTTTTTCTTATCTTTATCTTATTTTTAATTTTCAATTTACTTCAAATTTATCATTATTTTTGTAGAACCAATTCACCCCCTCTTAGTTCAATCTTTCTTAGAAGCTAATAATTGCTATAAAAAACTTTGGTCTCTATTTTAGGTCTCATAACCTTGAGAAAAGATCCTTGATAGCTAAAAAATAGAGAATGTAAACATTGTAATCAAAGCCTCAAGAAGCCTATAACAGTTGAAAAAACTAAGATGAAGTTTGTCCCATGGCATTTAAGACAAATGCAAATGTTATAGGACT
Organism: Adansonia gregorii; assembly: GCA_038382025.1. Taxonomy (NCBI): domain Eukaryota; kingdom Viridiplantae; phylum Streptophyta; class Magnoliopsida; order Malvales; family Malvaceae; genus Adansonia; species Adansonia gregorii. The sequence goes on from JBBYHO010000021.1 coordinate 297,901, forward strand.
TGAAAGACATTCCATCATGAGACCTTCACTCTTTAATGGTGATAACTACTCATATTGGAAGACAAGGATGGGGCTTTTTATCAAGCAAACGACTATGAAGTATGGAAGATCATCGTCAATAGACCATTTATCTTGAAGAAAATAGTTAGAGATTGTGTTGTGCCAAAAGAAGAAGAAGAATGGGATGAGTAAGACTCTAAAATGACAATTAAATGCCAAGGCCATGCATATATTATTTTGTACTCTTGGTCTGAGTGAGCACAATAGAGTCTCACTATGTAACAATGCCAAGCAAGTGTGGGATAAGTTAGTAACCACATATGAAGGAACAAATCAAGTCAAGGAATCCAAAATAAGCATAAAGGAACAAATCAAGTCAAGGAATCCAAAATAAGCATAAAGGAACAAATCAAGTCAAGGAATCCAAAATAAGCATGCTTATACTTGACTATGAATTGTTTCAGATGAAGATGGATGAAACCATCAAAGAAATATCAGATTGGTTTACGGACATCATCAACGAGTTAAAGGCACTTAAAAAGACCTATCCGAATAAATAAATGGTAAAAAAGCTACTCAATAGTCTTCCTAAGTCTTGGGAAGTAAGAGTGACAGCAATTGAAGAATCCAAAGATCCTAACACACTCTCTTTGGATGAACTCATAGGTTCTCTTCTAACCTATGAAATGAAGATCAAACTTGGACAAGAACCATCAAAGAAGGCAAGTGTTGCCTTTAAAACAACCACTCCTAGTGATGATGATGAAAAGGTTGAGAAAAATGAAGAAATAGCCATGTTTACGAAAAGATTCAACAAATTCATGAGAATGAACAAAGCAAGAAGAACTCCCAGAAAAGAAATGATGAAGGGAGACTTGAGTTAAAAAAAAAGAAAGAACAAATTATTTGTTTTGAGTGCAAGAAACTAAGACATATCAAATTTAAATGTCCAAGCAAATCAAACCTGAAGAAGTAAAAGAAAAAGGCTATGGTGGCCACATTAAGTGATAGTGACACATCTGATAATGATGATAAGGAGGTGGCCAACCTATGTCTCATGGCTTATGATGAGCCCAAGGTATCTTCTAATGCTAATACTTACTCATTTGATGAATTACAAGATGCATTTGATGAATTAGCATTAGAATTCAAAGTTATGAATTTAAAATACAAAAAAAATGATTTCTAAACTTAAAAAAGAAAATGAAGCACTAAGCATAACAAATGATGATCTTAAAAAAAAGTATATGAGTGACAAGTCAATATTGATGATCTAACTAAGAAAAACATAAACTTGCATAACTTATTTACAAGGTTTTATATGGCACAACAAAAATTAAGTAACATGTTGGAAACACAAAGAGCATTCTTTGATAAAGATGGTTTGCGCTATAATAAAATCGAAAAAGCAACTCACTTCAAGAATTTCTTTATAACACAAAATAAATCATTTGATGCATTTAGCATATGTACCCATTGCCATAAACTTGGTTGCACATTCCACATATGTTCCTTAAAAACTATCATTTATAGAGGCAAGCTTATTAGAAGAGTATGGGTCCCCAAAGTGTTGGCACATCTCAAGATGAAGCTATCAAATTAAAATGGATTCCAAAAGGCACAAAAATTTTGAACACTAATACTTAATGACCTAAGAAAATTTGGGTACCTAAAAAGAAAATATGATTTTATGGTTGTAGGAGGAAGAACATTACTTCAAAGCAAATTCAATAAAGGAAAATTCTTAGTACTTTGATAGTGGATGCTCAAGACACATGACCGATGACAAAAATCAATTCGTGAAGCTAAGGCCTAAGGATAGAGGAAGTGCTACTTTGGTGATAACTCAAAAGGACAAATTAAAGGTATTGGAAGCATAGGTAACAACTTTTCATCCAATATTAAAAATATTCTATTTGTCAAACGTTTTAAACATAGTTTCCTTAGTATTAATCAGTTGTGTAATAAAGGCATTCTTGTACTTGGGTTCTCTTCTTAAGCTTTTTAAAGATGAAGCCTTAGAAAAATTCATTATTTTTTTGCAAAATTATCCAAAATGAAAAAGGTTATTCTATTTTAAGTGTAAGAAGTGATCATGGAAAAGAATTTGAAAATCTTGGTTTTGATAAATTTTGTAATGAAAATGGTATTAGCCATAACTTCTCAACACCTAGAACTTCTAAACAAAACAGAGTTGTTGAAAGAAAAAAAAAAGGAATCTTGGAAAAAATGGCTAGAATGCTTTGTGAAATAATTTACCAAGATATTTTTAGGTGGAAGCCATAAATACTTCTTGCTATATTATAAATAGAGCCATGGTTAGGTTAATCCCAAAAAAAACACCATATGAACTTTTTAAAGGAAGAAGCCTAACATTAGCTACTTTCATCCTTTTGGATGTAAATGTTTTGTATTAAATAATAGAAAGGATAATCTTGGTAAATTTGATGCAAAAAGTAATGGAGGAATTTTTCTTAGTTATTCAACAAATTCCTAAGCTTATAGAGTGTTTAATAAGAGAACTTTGGTTATTGAAGAGTCAATACATGTTATATTTCATGAAGCTAACTCAACCTTGAGAAAGGTGTCTTTTGATAATAATGATGTAGGGATTTACCAAGAACAAACATTACATAAAGAGCAAGGACAAGCAACGCAAAATCAAGAAGATGAAGAACTACATGAGCCAACTCAAGTAGAAAGGGAAAGAAATCATCCTAGAGAGTTGACTTATGTCAAAGAAAGTGAGATAATTAGTGATCCTCAGCAAGGGGTAAGAACTAGATTATCTCTTAGAAATATATGCAATTATGTAGCCTTTCTTTCATAAATTAAACCCAAGAATTTAGATGAGGCTCTAAAAGATGATAATTGGATCATGGCTATGCAAAAGGAGTTAAACCAATTTGAAAGGAGCAAAGTATGGAATTTAGTTGAGAAACCTAGTAATTATCCCATCGTAGGTAGTAAATGGGTTTTTAGGAACAAACTTGCTGAGAATGGAACAACAGTTAGGAATAAAGCCAGATTAGTAGCTAAAGGATATAGTCATGAAGAAAGAATTGGTTATGATGAAACTTATGCCCCCATAGCTAGACTAGAGGCCATTAGAATACTACTAGCTTTTGCATGTTTTAACAATTTCAAGTTGTATCAAATGGATGTTAAAATGGCTTCATTAATGAGGAAGTTTACGTTAAACAACCTCCCAATTTTAAAAATCCTCATTTTTTGATTATGTTTTTAAACTTTCAAAAGCTTTATATGGACTAAAGCAAGCACTTAGGGCATGGTATAAGAGACACTCGAAGGTTTTAATTGAAAAAGGTTTCAATAGAGGCAATATTGATAAAACTCTACTTATAAAAGTAAAAAATAAAGACATTTTAGTGATTCAAGTTTATGTTGATGACATTATTTTTGGTGCTACTAATGAATCTTTTCATCAAGAATTTTTTAAGTTAATGCAAGATGAGTTCGAGATGAGCATGATGGGAGAATTAACATTCTTCTTGGGGTTACAAATTAAACAAACAAAAGATGGCATTCTCATCAATCAAGCAAAGTAAACCAAGGGATTACTCAAGAGGTTCAAAATAGATGAAGCAAAGCCTTGTTCCACATCTATGAGTACTTCAACCAAGCTTGAAAAAGATGAAGGAGTAAAATTGTTGACTCTAAACTTTATAGGTTTATGATAGGTTCATTGCTATATCTTACCACAAGTAGACCTGACATAATGTTTAGTGTATGCCTATGTGCTTGATACCAATCAACACTGAGAGAGTCATATCTAGTTGCTGTGAAAAGAATTTTTTGATATCTTAGAGACACTCCAAATCTAGGCTTATGGTATCCAACAGAATCATGTTTATTCTGATGCAAATTTTGGTGGATATAAAATTGATAGGAAAAGCACTTCTGGTACTTCTCAATTTCTTGGAAATATTCTCATATCATAGTTTTTCAAGAAACAAAATAGTGTTGTTTTATCCATAACTGAAGTGGAATACATATCCACAGGAAGTTATTGTGCCCAAATTTTATGGATAAAACAACAAATAGAGGATTTTGGCATTAGCATGGATCATATTCCAATTAAATGTGACAATACTAGTGCCATTTGTCTCACCAAAAATCCAATCCAACACTCTAAAACCAAGCACATAGAAATTAGACATCACTTCATTAGAGATCATAGGCAAAAAGGTGATATAGTGCTTGAATTCGTTAATACCTTGCATCAACTAGCTAATATTTTCACTAAACCATTTAACAAGGATAGATTTTACACAATTAGAAGAGAAATTGGCTTAATGAATGCACCCTAAATTCATGATTTGATCCAATCCTAATACTTTGCCTCAATATTGTTTGCATCATGCTTAGTTTGATGAAGCTAGTTTTACACACTTATTTGTTTGATGATGTTCATTTGTTATGAATTTCTCATTCTTGGATAATTTTGTTGGATCTTGATCAAATTTTGAATTATCCATGCAAAATGATCTTGATTTTAGTCCAAGTTATATTTTTGAATGTTTTTCAAAGGATAATTGGTCAAAAATAAGCCGAATTTGATGACATCTTATTGGAAATTACCTAATACTAGGCCATATGTATTGATCCCTGTACATTCTTCCTCTATGTATCGAGACTAGTTTCCATTGTATCAATATAAACCCATACTTGTTCTCTGTATCGATACCTATTTTTTTTGTATCAATACACTGTATCGATACTTCTTAGCCTGTATCGATACAAAGCAATTTGTTCTAAGTCTTGAGACCTAGTTCCTTGTATCGATACAGAACCTAGATATGTTTTTTGTATCGATGCTACTTCTTTTGTATTGATACTCACTGTTAATTGAGAACTCCCTACGCACAAATTGTTCATTCCATCAAGCACTGTTCATCTCTCTCTTTCCGAACACCTTCTCTCTCACTCAACTTTTAAATCTTTAAAACTCATCATTATCACCCTTTTTCTCCTAATCGTTGGTCCATAAACTAATTTCCTTTATCACACTTACCCAAAAACCATTTGAAAATCATTCACTATTATCCAAAATATCAACAATTTAAAACTCTCTATCACCCTAGCCCTCACCACTTCCCTCTTTAAATCCATCATCTTTGTCCAAATTCTTTCCCAAATTTAACTTTTTTTCTATTCTTAAACTTTTCCCCACTTCATTAGTGTAATTGATTATGAATTTGCTCACTACATCAGACCAATAACAAACCAAACTTAGTGCCCACCACCTATTCGACTATTTTCCCTAACCAACATTTTATCCACTTAACTTGTTCCCTCACCACTTGCTCGACAAAAGTCCTCAAACACAACCATGCCTCATAAAACCAAACAAACAGCACATCGTCAAGGTTCCGTCACTTGTGCCTCCACCTTTTTTACTCGGCAACCACCTCTGGCCCAAAATTAGTTATTCTTTGACTTCTGTTTTCACGATGCACAAACTTATGAATGTTTCACCACCCTCTATGCCCTGATGCCTATCTAACAATATTGAGTCTTCGACTTTCCCTTTCTCCAGTCCATTAATTATCCTTACCTTCAGATTTTTGAAACTTTTGAATGGACCAAAATTTTTTCTCTAAATGTTCTAGTTCACGAAAATCTTATCTGTGCCTTCTTTAGCAATGCGCTCTTGTTATTGATGACCACGATAATGTTGTTACTATTTGGTCCTATCTTTTAGGGCAAGATCTTTTCGTCAACTCGATTTTTTGGCATTTGCCTTTGATTTTTTGAATAAAAGCATAATCCATGAAGGCTCAGCTTTCGTCGCCTTGCACACTCCAAATAACAAAGCCACGCTCCTTCCTCCGGTCGATTGCTTACTCCATCTTATCATCTCACATGTGCTTCATCCATACGGAGCCAAACATACCTTGATTAGCGACGTGAACTATTGGTGGCTTCATATGATTCAAATCGGCAATTGTCCAAACTTAGCATATTTCATATTTGTAAACCTTGTTCTTTGCATTCGTGGTTGTCATAATCTTTTACACGGTATGGCCTTGAGTTACTACTTTGACACCCAAGGTCTTGATCTTTTGTGCGACCTCGGGATTATGGTACCACTTATTGCTACATTGGTCATAAATCTATAGGCCTTATCAGGGATGAAATTTAAGGTGCTGACTTCGTTCCCAAGGCTCGTCAACAACCATCACTTGAGTAATTGGATGTTCCCACTTCTGATGACCATGATGATACAGAGCATGATGATCTTCCCCTACCTCTGGCTCTTTTTACCTCGTCTTTCGTGCCCATGGACATTCTCACTATGTACACTTCTATTATAGGCCATTTTGATACATGGGAGGGACAATTTGACCGTTGCTTTGACATCATCGATCCTCGTCTTTCTACTCTTGAGCATAGTCATCGGGCTTTAACGAAACAATTCCATGCTCGGCTGCTTTTCCTCGTGTGTCTCTGCCTACTTCTCTGCCCATGAGGATCCTCCAGCTGATGACATTTAGTCTGATTAGGTGCATTTAAACATTTTAATGATTTTTGAGGATATCTCTTATGTTTGTCAGACTTTATGGTTTTAAGATTCTCCACTACTTTATGTTTTGCATTCCTTTGAACATCTTTTGCTTGCTTTGTTAGATTTAACTTATCCTTAATGAGTTTATCTTTGTTTACTCTGATTGTGTTTCCTACTTTGCTTCGCATTACTCATCTTTGAATTCTACTCTGATATAACAAAAAAGAGGGAGAAATGCCATAAATTTGTAATGTGTTGCTACATATATGCCTTATGCTGCTATATATGCTTTCCATGAATTTATTATGCACATTAATCATGATTATATTACCATGTTGGAACCCAAATAACATGTTGATATTGAACATTAGCTTGATTTTTTAATCTTAGGCAATATTAAAGGCCGATTTACTCAAATTAAAACTTTTGAAAACCATTACTTTATTGAGGAGGAGTTGTTTTTTGCTAATCTAGAAAACGAGCAAATTTATCTTAAGTTTTGTTATATCAAAAAAGGAAAGATTATTAACTTTGATTTCAGTTTTGGTATAACAAACAACCTAAGCTAAATTAATACTCAACTTGTGTTATTTATGTTTAAATTGAAAAGCATTTTAAAAAGTACTAAGTTTGTAATTTGTCAAAAAATATATGCTCCAAAATGTTTATTTACACTTAGAATAATTTTTTAGATTTGTTTAAGTCAACAAAAATCATTTTGCAAACATTTTTAAAGGTTGGTATAGATATAAAAAACAAATGTATCGATACTATGCTTAAAAACCCTTACATGTATCGTTACAAGTGTGTATGTATTGATGCAGCCTACTTGGTATCGATACTCACCCCATATGTGTCGATACAAGACTTGACAGTAGCTAAGGTTGGGTTGAAACCCTCAAATGTATCGATACAGCCTACTTAGTATTAATACTCACCCTATGTGTATCGATGTAAGGCTTGGCAGTAGCCTAGGTTTGGCTGAAACCCTCAAATGTATTGATACAATAGTGTTTGTATTGATGCGACTGGCTTAGTATTGATACTCAGATCCCTGTATCGATACAACAAGCTGTAATGGTCATTTTTTTATTTTTGTATTGATACTATTGGTATTGTATCGATACTATAACGCAGGATTGAATGGCAACAAGCATTTATGAAGGCTACTATCATAATGTACCCCGAGATGGATCTTCATGGATCTATGGGTGCGTACGACTTAAAATATTTTCCTGACTTGGAAATGTCTTCTTGAACGAGACTTTTCTTTCACGATGTGATAAGAATGAGAATATACAGATTCTTGATTTGTGGTACAGTGAAAGGGACCATAAGATGAATTGCTTATCTTATTGGTCTCAGATGACCATCACGAAATGGCCAACGCTTGGAGTCGCCACCGATCATTTTGGGCTAGGCATGATTGGATGCGTATTGAAACCTATGTTTTGAGTTATAAAACTCAAAACATCAATCTCGTGGTCTACGTAATACCAAGATTCATCATTTGGGTTCAAGAGTTGGTTACGCATGATGAGGATGAACCTCTTCGTAACACCTGAAATCATTACCTTACTAGCTATGTCTTATCTCAGTTTTGACTCTTTCGATCTTAACTTGTCATTATTTTGATATAACCCCATTTAATGCATGAATCTTATAGAAATACAAATATAGGTTTTGATGAAAATGATTTAATCTCATATACACCCTGAAGAGATAGGGAATATAGAGATTTTCGATAAAAATGATCTCTATATTTTATTTTGAAAATGGAATGTTCCATTTTGGGCACTGGAGAGATACCCGCACAAAATTTACCTTTAATTTTATTTGGAAACGTTCTAAAACATGAATGCAAATAATCATCACAAAGAAATCATGCTAGTAATGCAATATATGAAGTAACATAACATGGATTGTTTCCATGCAATGATAAACAAAATGGATGGACTATTAGAATTTATCTCACTATTGGCATCGATTATGTGGGAATAACCGAATCGATAATTTTTTAGATACATTTGGGTTTCTTGATTAAACAAGGTTTGTTTGACATATTCATAAAAGTTCAAGAAGAAAAAAAATTAATTGTAGTTGAAAGATAGGTTAGAGTACCCTTTCAGAAAGATAGGGTTGGAGTATCCCCATGGATGACAAACAATTTTGACAAAGGGAGGTTTTTAGATCTTGACAATTTGGAAAAGTGAGGTTGGAGTATCCCCTCAGAAGTTTAGGGTTGGAGTATCCCCATGGATGATAAATAATTTTGACAAAAGAGGACTTTTAGATCTTAACAATTTGAAAAAGCAGGGTTAGAGTATCCCCTCAGAAGGTCAGGGTTAGAGTATCTCCAAAAGTGACACGTCTGACACTCTTTAAAGAAGTCGAGTTGGAAAATTTTAGTTGATAAATCCTTGTAATTTAGAAGATGGGTGAGCATTTTGATGACTTTTAGTGAAAGAAATTATTATGAATGAGGATTGTAAAGATGTAAAATGTGTTTGTGCCTTGATACAAGCCAATAGAAGGTCGAAGCATGTTCTCGAGTTTGATCGGGTGATGCAGAGGCATTCGAATGTCTCGAGACAAAATTCGAGAAAACAACTTAATTTTGACCATGACCAAAGTAGGGGACAGCATTGCGCTATCTTACTTCCCAAATTTATTCTAAATTGGTTTGAAGGCTTTAGAGGCAAACAAGATACTGTTAGAAAGGTAGCTCGATGAGGTCAACCTAAAAATATTCCCTCTATCGCAAAAAGTCATTTTCCAGGGGAATAAATTTTCAAGTTCGAACTGATTGAGATGCTAGCAAAGCATATGAGAAACAAGGTGTGTCAAACTTTGAAAAATCACCCCAAACTCATTTGGTATCAAAAAATTACAAACAATACATTTCTGAAAAGGGAATTTCATGAATCTATTAGGAAAAATATTTGAAGAATTTGGAAAAATCATTTAGTGGGCCTGAACAGCCCAACCAGAATACATGTTCGGATTCTAGAGGTTCCAGATAGTTTAGACTTGAAAAATCATAACTCTCTCATCGAGAATGATCCAGGGGTGAACAAGACATCATTTTAAAGGTAATTCGACATGGTTTGATAGAAAAATATCAAAAAATTCATGAAAAATCGTTTATGGTTTTAAAGTGATTTTTCAATTTGCAATAGTTATGATGCCAGCAGGGAACAAAGCAAAGCAGGGATATTTCTTGTTATCCTTATGTTGACGGGCCTACACTCAAGTCATTGACATTCGAATGTCCATGACTGAAGGGAAGGAGTGGCATGAGCATCACAAACTCATTTGTACAGCCTAGAGTAGTTTGGGACAATGAAATAGTCATTTAATGATACCACTTAAGGTTTTGACTAAAAAACAAGGCATAAACATTTCGGGGATGAGTGTAAAGTCATTTTCGTCAGAAAATCAAAAGATTTAAGCTTCTTTACCCAAGGTTCCAGATCCGAAAAACTTAATTTTTCCCAAGATATTTTACTAGCTTTAAGGAAAGTGCTAATTCTATGCTAATCCTCATTGGTTAAGGTTAACATGCTTGGCTTGGGGGGCTTTCAAAAATCAGTTTTTGACAGCCATCAAACATGCATTTTGGCAAGGAGAAGACAACAAACATACAAGGGGATGGCACATCACATGAATGGGGATGCTAATTTTACAAATGGCCTTGACAAAGAAAGTGTTATGCACTTTGACAAAAAAATGTTATGGATGCTAAAAATGACAATGATTCATGCAAGTTAAGGTCTAATTGTGCTTGAAATGTGTTAGGCTAATGATTCAAACATGGATTAAGTATAACAAGATGCATGGACATGGCATAAAATGCATTAGCAAGAGATATCAAACTAATAAGGATGAAATAAGGCATTTTTGCACATCCAAGGAGCATTAAAGCATCCAAATCCTAAACTACCACAACCAAAAGTGACAATAATGCATGATAATCCTAAAAGGGTGATGGAAACATGGAGAGCTCACTAAAATGATGAAGGTGCTGAAAAACAAAAAATGTAAGTGATACAGTAGGAAGTTATACCAACAAAACTTTAACTTTGGCCAAATAGTTGGAGCAGGAAAGATGACTTGAATTTTCCTCTTTTTCTTGTTGTTAATAAGCAAGAAAAAGAGAGAAATAATGAGGCTTTGGTTTTAGTATGGATGAGGGTGATTTTCAAAATGTGTAGAGGTTGAGAGTGAGTATTTTAGGGCTGTTTTTGGGTGGTGGGTGAAGAGCTACGGATTTTGGTTTTTTTAATGTGTGAACATGTTTTTGGAAGTGAAAATGAGCTGGAATCTAACCTTTTTTAGCTAAGATAGAAATGCTCCATTTATACTAGCATTTTGGAGCCAATTTGGAGGTGTTTTTGGCTGTTTCTCAAAAGGGACAAGTTGATGTCAGCATGGTGGCTATAGAGAAGCTGTTGCTGCCTATGTGATGTGCATAAGGTGCTGCTTTAAATGCTGAAATGATTTTCTAGCAACTAGGGTGGTTGATGGTGACATTGGCCAACAACTAAGGAGGAGTAGGGTGATCAAATGACCTTAACCCTTTTGATCCAATTTAGACTTAATAAAATGTTTTGATTAATCCAAAAGTCTAAATTTGTAATATGAGATGTGTTTTAATCTTTCCTAATGCAAAGAAATGAGTTAACATTGAGTTTTGGATCAATGGTAGATGAGTCAAAAATGCCCGGACCATGAAAATGGCCTACATGTATTGATACATTGCATAATGTATCGATACATTTGGTCCAAAAACCTTATGTGTATCAATGATCATTGTATTGATACTATGAACCATTGTATCGATACTATCAACCATTGTATCGATACATTTCTTTACAGAATGCATGTTTTGGTCCTAGCATGGCCTAGTATAGATACATAAGGTCTTGTATCGATACAGAGGCTCATGTATCGATACATCTACATGTTTATCGATATAAATGGGGATATTTCAAATTTTTTGCGTGCTGGAGCATTGTATTGGTACATGAGAACCATGTAATGATATATTCAAGTAAAATTATGAATTTTCTCATATTGTTTGTCCCTGGATACCTTGAACTATGTCATTTGATGCTATATCTTTGCATTTACCTTTGATAAGACCCTTAAGCCTTCTTGAATGCCATATCATCGCCCCTTCCATGTCCATCTCTAGATTGCTACAAATTAGCCTGGACAAAATAAAGTGTCCACAGCTACAACGACTCTCCAACCACCACATTAAATGCCCAACATCTATGAATCAATTTCTAGCTATAAATGGAGGTTCCTAACAGCTGAAGAAGTATAGATACAAATTTCATTGAATCATTGAACAACAGAAGCTTAAAATCATCAAATTCTTTATTTCTACTTGTATCAAATTTATACTCTTCAAGCCTATTTGTATCTCATTCATCTTGTACATAAATTCTAGTAAACATCTACTTACTAGAGGTTTAATTTATTTACAAAATACTTCATCATATCACAAAAGGGGTTATGTGAAAGGGAGTGAAAATATTTAAGAGTTTGGGGCAGAATTCTCAAAGGAATTAAAAGGTTCTATCTAAGCCTTAAAAGATAGTGGTGTAAGGTTGTACCTTAGCCTTAAAGGTAACAATTTATTTAGTGAATTGTGGAAATCACCTTGGTAAGAAAGTACCAAGAAGAAAGCACATAGGTGCCGAGTTAAAGGATCGAACCTTTATACATTGATTGTTTGTTTTTCTTATCTTTATCCTATTTTTATTTATCACTATTTTTGTAGAACCAATTCACCATCTTTGGGTTCATTATTTCCTTGAAGCTAACAAGTTTGAGTAGTGGGGGAATTAACCGAGCACATCTTTTAGACATTTGAACGTCTCGATAAAAGAGGATTCAAAAATTAGATTAAAAATAGGGGACAACATCATGTCATCTTCATTTTTAGATTTTGTTTGGGCGCATTTGAAGATTTTAGAAGGTAAATTAGGTACTGTTGGAAAGGTAACTTGACAAGGTTTAATATAAAAATATTCTAAATGTTCTAAAAAATCACTTTCCAAGCAGAATTAATTTTTGAAGTTAGGTTCATCTTAGCACTAATGGCATGTACAATTAAAAGGGCATGGTGGATTTCGACAAATCATTCTAAGCTTATTTAGGATCATTATATCATAGATAATAGCTTTTAGGAAAAGGAATTTTGCGAACTTTTTGGGAAAAATATTTAAAAATTTCGTAAAAATCACTGATGGGCTGTAATGGCCCCAAAAAAATGTTATATGTTCGTTCTAGGGGTTTTGGATAGCAAAGGTTCAAAAAATTATAACTCTCTCATCTGGGATGATCCGAAGGCAAATAAGGCACCGTTAGAAAGGTAATTTGATGCCTTTTAAAGGAAAAATATTTAAAAACAATCAAAGGAAATGTTTTATGGTTTAAAAATGATTTGTTAAATTTAGACTATAGTGTTGCTGAAGCAAAAACAGGGGGATTATTTGATATTTCAATTTTTTTCTTTTGAAGATAGACTTGGGTCTAGGAGATCCGAACGTCTATGACAGAAAGTAAAACGGGCTTCACAACTTTATTCCATAATCCTAGAGTAGTTTGAGATGATGGAACAACCCATTATCCATGTCACAGAAAGGAACGCGAGGCTTAAGATCAAGAATTAATACTAAAAGGGATTTTCTTTTTTCTTCAAAAAATAACCTTATTTCACCATGAATCTAGATCTAAAATGTTGATTTGACCTAAAATTGAAAGGCCAATTTGATGAAAACATTAAGTCAATGCTTCTCTTCATCTATTAAAGGTAACATGAACTTAACTTAGGGATGTTTTTGAAAATTAGTTTGTAAGAAATAAGCAAGCATTTTAATGGAGATATCATGAACAAAATACAGCAAATACAAAGATAGACATAGATTGACCATGCAAACATGCAAAAATGATGTTTTGACATGAAAATGTGTGATACAACTGCAAAAAGATGACAAATAAGGTGCATAGAGATGATATGAACATGTTTGAACAAAGGAATGGTTACTAGAGTTGTTAAGATAGGATTTTTATTTCATAAGACTCCTTAAGACACAAGAAAATGTTTGAACATACCTAAGACATATCAAAGTGACCACTTAAATATGTAATGGATATGTGAATATGGAAGAGACATGGCAAAATATGCATGAACAGAGGCTATGTAATAATGAGAATAAAGCATGGTAAATTTATGTATCCCACAACATCATGGTGTCAAGAAGGCCATCAAGATCCTAGGACTACCATAACCAAGGCTCACTTAAATGAAATAGATGATCAAAACAGAAAATGTCTAGAACAAGGTAAAAAAAATATACCAGCAAAAGTTAAACTTTCTTCCTTTTGAAAGCAATAACTTTAAGCTTAGTCTCTTCCCTCTTTTTGCTATTGTTTAGCAAGAAAAGGGTGAAAAAAAAAGAGCTTTCTGGTAATGTGGTTGTTGATGGGGTGTTTTGAGGATGAAAAAATGTGAAAGGTAAAGTTTTTAAAGGTGTTCTAGTGGTGGTTTTAGGAAGCTATGAGAATAGAGGTTATTTAAAGGTGAAAAGCAATGAAACATTATTTTTGGTGAACTTTTGGAGTAAAGTTGCTGAAAGATTTATAGGAATAGATGGAGAGTTTTTTGGAATTGCTGGAGAGCTTTTTTTTATGCTGGAAGTTTTTTTTCTTGAGATAGCTAGTAGTATTTGATTTAATGCTCAGCCCTTACTTTTAGAAAACCATGCAAGAGCATTTTTTATTTTTTCCTTCTGCACCAGAGGACATCTCTAGTATCATGCTCAGCTGACTTTCTTCTTATTGGTTCTGCCATGCTGTGTAAGGAGGCAGAAAGGCTGTGACAGCATGCAACTGAAGATATGCTTACCACACTCTCTTACACCCATATATCTTATGAAAGTGACCTTTGTCATTAATTATTTGGGCTCTAATTTTTTTTGAATTCGTTAGTGAACCCATAGCTGAGGTTATGTTTTATGATAGTTCTTTGGTGCAAAAACATGTTAAAATAAGGTTTTTTAAGGCTAAAAAATAACTCAAACTAGGCAAAAATGCCTTGGTGTATTCATATAAAACATGTTGTATTAATACACAATGTACTTTTTACTTTTGAGTATCAATACAATGAGCTGCGTATCGATACTACGAGTAAAAAATTTTTCCAATCTTGAGACTTAGAGACATGTGCCAATACTCCATGGATTTGTATCTATATTTATGCTTGTGCATCGATACATTTTAGGAAAAATCATAACTTTAGCTACTACAAAGGTCTGTATCGATACAAACATGCTAGGTATTGATACCACACCTAGCATATTGGTACCAAACCCTCTTGTATTGATACTACATGTGAAAGTTTAAGTTTTTCACACAGTAGAAGCCTTGTATCAAAACTTGCTCCCCAATATAACTTATACATGCCTATGGCTTCCGATTTACCTTAACTTGGTCATAAATAATGGAAAATTAATTTGTGTATTCATTTGAATAATCATGGTGACACCATAAAAAGTTGCTTTTAATGCCTCGTTTTCTTACATTTTCTTTAATATGGCCTATAGTCATTTTAAACCTTCATAAAAAAAATTTTTTGCCTAGCAATGTGTCACCTAATAATGCTTGGTGACATGGTACTCGGTAGTCGTCCCCCAGCTTTTATTTCAATTTTTGATTTTATCATCTTTTCCCTAACTCCTAAGATGTCAAAAATTGGTCCATACAAAATAAAATGTCTACAGCTGCCCTTCTTTGGCCGTTGCTAAATATTAGGAATAAGGCAAAGATAAACAGACACTGCTTTGATCAGATGGGGTGATGGATTTGTATGCCTTCTGAGAAGTGGATAGCTGCTTAGTATCATGTCGAGATAGTTTTAACAGCTTATAGAAAAAAGATTTTGATGAGTTTTGTAAGGTTTGACTTCCCAACTAGGTTTTTTTTTATTTTTTTTAAACAAGTTCTATCTACTTGTGTAGGCTTTGAGGTAGGTAAAGAAAGGTGCCCAGCTTTTCGAGGACTAAGGTAGACAAGTGCCACCAGCTTATGTGGGCTTTAAGGTAAGTGAAGAAAGAAGTCCAGCTTTTTATAAACTAAGGTAAATAGGTGCTACCAGCTTGTATGGGTTTTAACATAAGAAAACATCTTACTCTTTGAGGACTGAGGTAGGTTATATCGTGCCATCTACTTATATGGGCTTTGATAAGCATCCTGCTCTTTGAGAACTAAGATAGGTAGTTGCCACCAGCTTGTGTGGGCTTTGAGGTAGGGAAGCATCTTGCTCTTTGAGAACTGAAGTAGGTAGTTGCCACCAGCTTGTGCAGGCTTTAAGGTAGGGAACCATCCTACTCTTTGAGGACTGAGGTTAGTAGTTGCCATAGCTTGTGTGGGCATTAAGGTAGGGAAGTGTGTCTTACTCTTTAAAGACTGAGGTAGGTAGTTACAGCAGCTTGTATAGGCTTTGAGGTAATAAAGTGTCATGTTCTTTGAGGACTGAGGTAGGTAGTTTTCATCCGCTTGTGTGGGCTTGGGTAAGCATCCTACTTTTTAAGGACTAGAAGGAAATAAGTTTAAATACCATTATTCGGTGATTTTCAATGAGCCTAAAAGGTCAAAGGTTTTTACTTGAGGCCTTTTGAGGTTTTTTGTAATCAAAAAATAGTACCTTAGTTTCCCTATAAATTTGACTTCTACATATATGAGTTGATACCTGTAAGATGTTAAATGTTGCATAGCATTAGATGCAAATGCCTACTTATTGATGCAAGAGTGATGACTTTAATGGCCTAATCCAGTGGCTGGTTTTGGGCTTTCTTCGACTTTGGTGAGGTACCATTTTGCTAAGGGTTTATGAATCTTGTTTTAGATTTTTAGACACTTTAAATGTTAAGGTCGTCCCTTCTTTGAAGGCACAAGAGGTCCATGACCACTTACTGAGAGGTTTTGAGCATATTCTCCAGATGTGAGGCCCTAAGGCAAGACCGATTATGGGCTTAAAAGTTAATTCTTGGTTTTTAACCGTGAAACAAAGTTCCTGCAAAGTTTTATCTTTTGAAGTAATGCTAGGATATCCTGTTCTCAATTTTGTCCATTTATTAAGCATTATCAATTAAAGGATAAACATGATACAGCATGGAATATAGGGTTATAAGAAAATTTTGCAAGAAGCCAAATAGTTATATTTTCATTCAAAGAAAGAGGGTACCAACTATGATAAACTTATGAGATTTTGAAAAATTTTGAAATACAAAAGAGATAAGAGTAGTCTTTCTAGTCGATTGGCTCTGATGTTGATGACATGAATTGTTCACTAACTGCCTTCAAAGATTTCTCTTAAGCAATTAATCCTTTTAGTGCTAGCCGACCCATAAGAAGATTCCTTCGATTGCCCTATGGTGGAATAGGGCCTCAAAGTTAGGTGATTCCCATATTTCAAGTGCAAGTGTGGATGATGTTTTAGTAGGGATGGTTAACACAAAAACGATAGGTTAGGTTATGAATTAGATTTTTAATATGGGGAAGACTGGTTTTTGGCTCATGATGGTTTGGGCTTGGCTTGGTTTAAATGAAAAGGTCTGATCACTTAAGCTGCCCTCTTGAGTTTTCAACTCAAGTTAGTTTTCTTCTTTATTCATTTTATTATTTTGTTTTATTTTTTTGGTAAGCAAGAGACTAACAGGATACCCTTTTGGGTTTTCATCCTAAAGTCCTTTCAAGCATGGTATTTTTTAACAGAATCAGAGTTTACGAGGTTGGGTAGGTCGCTACCATCCATCTCGATTAAGATTAAGGCTCCTCTAGAGAATACGCGTTTCACCACATATGGCCCTTCCTAATTTGGTCAATTTTTTGTGAGTATCTTTATGTCTCAGAGAATTTGTTTGAGCACTATGTCACCTTTTCAGAATTGACAAAGATGGATCTTTTTGTCATGGGCTCTCATCATGCACTTTTAATACATCTGCCCATGACAGATGGGTTTGATTCTTTTTTCTTAAATGAGATTGAGCTACTCGTATCAGTTTTTAACCTATTGAGCCTTCTCAAGTTATGATTCTATTAAAACTCTGAGGGAAGGGATTTCAACCTCGACAAGTAGGATAACCACCACATCATAGACCAAAAAAATAAGGTAGCACTATAGAAGTTCGTAGGATCATGTGTTAAGGAAGTAAAGAAAAGGGTAACTTTTCATGTTAATCTTTGTACATCTCAACCATATTTTTAACTGTCTTCTTGATATTCTTGTTGGCTGCTTCAATTGCTCTGTTCATCTTTAGACGATATAGGATGGAGTTTCAATCTTGACTCTTAAACTGAGAGCAGATTACTTGCATCCTTTTATTTTTCAAGTTGCGTGCATTATTAGTAATGATTTGTTTGGGAAGGCCATATCTACAGATGATGTCCCATTTCATAAATTTGCACATGACAGGTCTGGTGACATTGGCATAAGAAATTGCCTCTACCTATTTGGTGAAATAATCAATTACAACCAAAATAAAAGCGATGGCCATTAGAAGTGCTAGGGGTAATCGGTCCAATCATGTCCATGCCTTATATAGAAAATGGCCATATAGCTATCGTAACATGTAGGGGTATTGGTGGAACATGGATCTTGTCAGCATAGATTTGGTAGTTGTGATAGTTTTGAGCATAGTTGATGCAATCTTTTTTGAAAGTCAACCAATAATAACCTGATCGTCTGACTTGTCTTGCCATTCGATGTCTATTAGCGTGCATACCATAAATCCTTTCATGAACTTCTTTAAGTATTCTTTTAGCTTCAAAGGCATCCATGCATCGGAGTAACACTTGATTCTAACTTTTCTTGTATAAAATCTTAGCATCCAAAATGAAATTTATAGCTAATCGTCTTATGGTTCTTTTATCAATTTCGGTTATGCCTTTTGGGTACCATTGATCCTTGATGCATTGAAGGATGTCATGATACCATGGCAAACCATCCCTTTCTTTTTCAATATTCTGGCAATGTGTCAGGGTTGAATAGATACTCATTTGGATAGAAGCAATGTTTGATTCTCGATTGACTTTAAACATGGAAGATAAAGTGGCCAAGGCATCAGTAGTTTGGTTCTCTTCTCGAGGTTGATGTTGAAAGCTAATATCATCAAGCTTTTTCTTGAGATCCGATATCAAATTCCCATAGTGGATTAGTTTACCATGACGTGTTTGCCATTCTTCCTTTAGTTGGTAAGTGACAAAGGCTAAATCTCTAAATACTTGTAGTGTTTGAATTCCCTTTTCAACGACTGCTTGGAGTCGCATGATGCAAGCTTTATATTCGACTACGTTGTTGGTGCAGTCAAAGTTTAATTTGGCTATGAAAGGGCAATGGTTTACCTCAGGCAAGATGAAAATTACCCCAATTCCATGCCCTAATGCGTTTGAAGCTCCATCAAAGTACATCCTCCATGATGACCCATACTTGACAGTGTTCTTTGCCTCAGATATGCATATCAAGTCGACATTAGGGAACTCAAAGTTTAATGGCTAATAGTTATCTGTAACTCAGCTTGCTAAAAAATCTGCTATTGCACTGCCTTTAGTGGCTTTTTGGTTCACATACATGATCTTATACTCAAAAAGCATAACTTGCCATAGGCCTAACCTCCCAGACAAGGTGGGGATTTCGCATAAATATTTTATGGGATTAAGCTTAGCAATTAACCATGTACTGTGCTACAACATGTATTACCTTAACCTTCAAGCTATCTAAGCTAAAACATAACATAGCTTTTCTATGAATGAATAATTATTTTCATATTCTGTAAACTTTTTGCTCGAGTAATAGATATCCTGTTCCTTTTTTCCTGATTCATCGTGTTGTCCTAATACACAACCTATTGACTTGTCTAAGATTGGTAGATACAGGATTAGTGGTCATCCAGGCACTAATGGCATAAGTATTGGAGGCTTCAAAAGGTAATGTTTGACCTTATCGAAAGCTTCTTAGCATTCTTGATTTCGTTCTCTAGGATTTTATTTTTGTGGTAGCCTAAAGATTGGATCGCATTTGTCGATCAGCTCAGACATGAATCGAGCTATGTAGTTCAGTCTTCCCAAGAAACTTTCACTTTCCTTTAAGTTTGAGGTGGTGGTAGGTTTTGAATTGTCATAACTTTGTCATGATCCAGTTCTATTATTTTTTCACTCATAATGAACCCCAATAATTTACTGGAGGTGATGCCAAATGTGAATTTGGCAAGATTTAGCTTGAGCTGGTATTTGTAAAGCCTTTTAAAGAGCTTTCACAAGTTAGCAATGTGCTCACTCTCTTTTGTTAAGTTAGCGATCATGTCATCCATATAAACCTTAATTTCCTTATGCATGTGATCATGGAACAATTTTACCATGGCCCTTTGGTAAGTTGCCCTAGTGTTCTTTAGCCGAAAGACATCACTTTATAGCAAAAAGTTTCCACATGGTTATGAAAGTCGTCTTTTCCATGTCTTTAACTGCCATTTTGATTTTATTATAGCCTGAGAACCCATCTATGAAAAAAATAGTGCAATTTTGGTAGTGTTGTCTATTAAAGTATCATTGTGAGGCAGAGAAAAATTATCCTTGGGGCTGGCTAGATTCAAGTCCCTATAGTCTACACACATTCGCATTTTACCATCTTTTTTAAGAACTAGGACTATGTTAGCTACCCATTTTGGATATTTGGCTATCTCGAGAAATCTTGCTTCAAATTGTTTCTTGATTTTTTCCTTGATCTTAAAAAGCATTTATGGTTTCATCCTCCTTAACTTTTGCTAAATTAGTTTGCATTCAGGTTTGAGAGGAAGTTTATGAACTACAATATTGGTATCTAATCTAGGCATGTTTTGATAGGACCAGACAAACACGTATTGGTATTTTTGAAGGAGACTTATTAGTTTAGCTCGAGTTGATAGCTTTATAGAGGTTTTGATTTTAACTTCTTTGAGGTCTACTTTTGTCCCAAGGTTTTATGCATTCAAATTTTTTATGGGGTAATATCTGTTTTTCTTCTTATTCAACTAGTCTCAATATGTCTAAGGGTACGGGAATTTTTTTAGGATCCTCTTAAGATTTGACCTCACTGATATAGATCGATTGCTCAAAATCGATTTTTGAAGCTTCAGTATGAACATTCACGTCATCCTCATTGGAACACCTGAAAATATGAAAAAGAACAATATAAGTGGAAAAATATGTGAAGAAAGGTCAAAGGTTGACAAGAACTATGAACACAAAGAATAAATGCAAAATGTTCATTTTCATTGATAATACTTAATAAAAGTTGCCAATGCAAAGGATCCTACAATGCTTTTGGGCACGAGCATGTAGATTTAGTTCATAACATTACTTTGAAATAGACTTGAACAGTACAGAAATCTTAGTCTTAGTCCAAACACTTGGAACAAATCTTAAAGGGCACAGACTAGAATTCAGGCTTATGGTTGACATCTCTAGCTCATCAATTGCATTAGTGGAGAAATCCTCAAATGCCTTGTTTAATATGAGCACAACATTAGTAGAACCAGTATTTAGATGTCTCCCTAGGTGAAAGCTTTCCCAAAGTGGTGGGAACATCATTGGTTCATCCTCCGTGTCTCATCCTAACAAATAGGCCATTCTTCTTTTACGATTTTTCTAAGCTTGCTTTCTTTTTTGTTGTGCACTGGGCTTAATCCTAACCTTTTTTTGTCAATTTGGTTGACCATTTTTATGGTTTTAGAAACCCTTTAAAGGTGTTTTCTGAGAACCTTTCTAGCTTGGTCACCCTTATCAATAGTTAACTTCAAACCCATGTAAGTACTCTCTGATAGGTGGGGCTGAACTATTGGCAATCCTTCTTTGATATAAGTTGCGTTGACAAACTCAAAAGTCTTAGAAAGAGGATTCTGGTCTATCTTCATTAGGTTTGACATACGGGGTGTTCATTAAGGTAGCAGTAATGATATCTTTCTCTCTTCCAATATTAACGACTTTATTCTCGATGATGAATTTCAACTTTTGGTGCAGAGATGATGGTACTGCCCCAGCAGAATGAATCCAAGGCCTTTTCAACAGGCAGTTATATGATAGAGTAATGTTCATCACATGGAAGTCAATTTCATAATTATATGGGCTGATTTGGAGTGGAATAGTGATGTTACCCCTAATATTCTGACAAGTTCCATTAAACGCTCACACAATCATATGACTAATTGATATGAGATGCATCAACAAGAAGCTTTTTGAAGCATGACATGGGTACTACATTTAAGGCCAACCCGTTACTAATGAGCACCTTGGACAACGTAGTGCCTTTACAATATGTGGTGATATAGAGGGCTTTGTAATTTTTTCTTTCTTTGTGTAAGATTTCATCATCGCTAAAAGATTTGCAATCTCGATAGTGATGTTGTTCACTAGGTGATCCAACTGACCTATAGAGATGTCGGGAGGGACATAGACCTTATTAAAAACCTTAAAGAGCGCATTCCTATGAGCTTTCGAATTCGATTGTAGTGACAACACAGATATCTTAGCGGGTTGCTTGTTCAACTGATCGATGATGCTATATTCACTGTGATTGATGAATTTGAGGAATTTTATAGCTTCTTTCTCGCTTACTAGCTCCTTGATAGCTATCAATTCTGAGTTTTTAGTTATAGACTTTGGTGCTTGAGAAACAAGTTTGGAATTCTCTTGCTGAGTGCTATTTTTTAATGCTATTGGGGCATAACATCGACCGCTCCGAGTTAGGTGACTCACCCTTGAAGGTTAACACTTTTGTTTGGTAGCTAGATTCTTTTATGATTAAGGTTTTGCTTTCATAGTTCCAAGGAATTGCTTTATCATCTTTATACGAGAATGGAGATAAAAGTTAAATGATCATCTTTGGTGGAGGTTGAACAGGGTTAACTTTAACTTTTGATCGATTATTGTACAAAATAATGGCCTTCCAATCCTATAAGAGAGATTGCCTTCTTTTTCTTCTAGTACGTTGATGGATGATGTTGTATTTGTAGACTCAGTATGTGAGGTTTGCTTTTCACCATACAATTCGATGCTACCCCTATTCATCATTCTTTGAACCAATGTGCGAAACTTTTAGCATGTTTGAAGAGTATAGCTCCAATAGTATGGAAATCACCGAAGTTGTTTATCATTTCCTCTATCTTCTCGGTTGTATTAAGTAGTTTAGCTTGCACCAAGATTTGCCAAACCAAATTCATTGGCATTCAAACTTCTTCTATGTTTTCCACAATCTTGCAGTTTTCTTCAATGATCATTTCCTCTAGGTCTAACTCAGCATGAGTTAGAGATGAACTGGCTTAAGTGTTGAATTTTGATTACTTACTAACCTTTATCTTTCCTTTCCCTTTGTCTTTGCAGATACTTTTTCTTTTTAATTCATTTTTCATGGCCTCATTGATCCTCCCACAGAGTATGACCACATCCGTAAAGTTTTTCTGGAAACTTCTCGCTACCTTTTCATAATAAAAGGCTTGCAATGTACCAATGAATCTAACCATCATCTCCTTCTCTATTAGTAAAGGATGAATTTAGGCAGCCTCTTTCATACATCTTGCAGCGTACTACCTAAAATTTTCGTTAGCTCTTTTCCTCATGCCCATAAGAGACAGACAACTAAAAATCTGACTACCAATGGGTTTCTCTTCGTCAGTAGCATTGATAGATGGATGATCATGTCCATCCCACTCCTTATAGAACTTAATTTTAGACCGATCCATCATCCCCTAGACCATCTCCAAGAATGATAGACAATGTTGCGAATCGTGTTCTTGACCGTAGTGGCAGCAAGATGTATCAACAACATTATTTCTTTGACTGTTTTTATCTGTTATAATTTCAGTTTTCACAAAAGCCTGCCAAACCTTGCTCATAGGGGTTTTGACTTTTCTGGCATTTTTTAATCTAAGCTTTTTCGATCTATTATTGCATTCACTCTCGGTTCGACATGATTAAAAAGTAGGTTGGCCCCTATATTGGGTCCAGGACCTTACTTGATTTCGATCACTCTTTTTTCTAGTAAACCCTGCACCTTTTTTTTTGAATGAAGTATAGTTCTCAATGGAGTGGCCTTGCATTCCCGCATGGCATTCACAATAAGCATTTCTATCGTACAATTTGGGGTACGATGGTGATGTTAGGTTTTTAAATACTAAAGCCACTAGTTTACCTGCCAACAAGCGAGAGTAGATCTTTTTATACGAGTAAGGGAGTGGTTCAAAGTGCTTTCCTTTCTTGGGATGTTTATTGGTTATTTGAAGCTCTAGCGTTATGCATATTATGAGGTTGTGCATTCTAGGTTGCACTTTGGACAGGATTTGGTGCAAAGCTCATTAGAAGAGCAAACCCTATAGCATGGACTAGTTGCAGTGTTGAGGAGTAAGGGGTAAGATCCATATTCAATGTGCTTGGGAAGTACATAGGCTGTGTTGGATGCAAACTTTGATTAAACCCAGCATGATTCTTGCCTACAGTATTTATTTCCCTTTTTTTACCATTATTTACTATCTTTTTGACTGATCTAGATGCTCCCCCAAAGGATATCCTATCGCTTTGGATTGCATTCTCAATCATTTCACTTGATATGACCATATCGGTAAAATTTTCATGGCGTTTCCTACTAGCCTTTCATAGTAAGGAGCTCATAGGGTGACAACAAACATAACTATTATTTTTTTTTCAGTTAGAGGAGGGTGAACTTAAGCTGCCTCCTCTCTCCATCTTTGAGCGTACTATCTAAAACTTTTGGAAGATTTCTTCTCTATGTTCATGAGAGAAAGATGATTTGAAACTCAACTAGACACATGCTTATACTGTTCAAGGAATGTGCACACCAAGTTTGCCCATGTTTAAATTCTTACAAGATCAAGTCCTATGTACCATTGGAGGGTTACCCTAAACAGACTATCCTAGAAGCAATGGATTAGTAGCTTCTCATTCTTTTCATGTCCTGCCATTTTATAATAGTGCATGTGAAGATTGGTAGTAGGGTCAGTAGTCTAGTTATTTTTTTTTTCAAAATCAAGCATTTTAAACTTGGATGGGATAATGAGGCTCGAAACTAGCCCTAATGACTTTGCATCTATGATTCCAAATTTGTTACTTCCTTTTATAGCTTGAAGATGCTTTTCTAATGAGTTCCAAGTCCTAATCATTGTTTGAGGGCTTCTTTGTTTTCTTTTGCTCCATGTGCTCATCAAGGTTTGAGACTATAAACCTTGATAGTGAAGAACCTGTGCCTTGAAATCTTGGAATTAAGTAGAATACTATTGCAAGATTGACATAAATAAATAGTTGAGATAGTGGGATGTTCGTTGCCAGAGGGCGTTGCCCATGGAGTGCCCCTACTTGAGCATTGGTGGCATTAGTACCACCATTCCAATTGCTTTCAGGTAGGTTGATTCTTTCCCCATCTCAACTACGTTTATTTGTCTTTTTTCCTTCAACACATTGGACAGCAATTTGGTTAGCTCAGTGATCTATGCTTAAAGTCCCTTATTCTTATGGAGTGCCTACTCTTAGGATTCTTTGTAGATGAGTTTGAGTCTTTAATGCGGGCCTGGTGATCATTTTCCAATACTTTCTAACTTTATGAGTGTTTACTGATGGCAAACTGTAGATTTCATGTTTTGGATCACGTTCACTTTAAATTGTTTTTGGATTAGACCTTTATGGTATGTTCATGCATATGTTTGATGCAATAAAGATGAATGAATTAAAACCATGAAAGGATTATGTTAGTTATGCAAATGCAAAAAGGACAATTGGATAAAGGGATAGCTCTACCAATAACATCATTCCTTAAAGCAACAAAGTATGTTAATTACATGTGACTACATTAAAAAATGCCTAACTCGATTACATTGCTTGATTACATGGTCCAAAAAGTACAATAAATCTTGCACATGGAATTCGATGGGCAAGATATCATGTGTAAGAGATCGGGCTACATCCATCATGGTCTCAGCCTCTAACTGAGCTACCTGGGCCTGCTTTATGAGATGGTAATGATAGTCTTGATGGTTTTGGCATGCGTAATCAACCAGTTAAAGCCATTCATGCTCTCGTTGTTCGGAGGCTCTCACTAGTACGACGACTTGGTCTGGCGAGCTTAAAGAAAATGCTTTAAGTCTTGGATTCTGAGTGTCAAAAATTCATTTTTAACTTGGTTTGCTTTTAAATCCTAGACTCGAGCCTCTAACTGTTCATTTTTTGGTCAGTAAGTTATGCAAGAGCCTAGGTTTTAACAAGTTTTTCCCTATTAACCCTAGCAGCTTCTTTTTATTGGTGTAATTCCTTCTCGATAGTAGTAATTTTTGTCCTTTAGTCAATCGATGACTTTTCAAGCCTTCAAGACTCGCTTACTTTGTTAAGGGCCATATAGTCTCTTTTCAAGCTCTCGAGATCTAACTTGAGGTGGTTGTTCCTCTTGATAGCGTTGTTCATCTCACCATCTCTGAAGTAGAGGTCTATTTTCAATTAATTATTTTTTTCTTTAATCGAGCATCTTCTTGGCAAAGGTTGCCAATGATGGAGATCAACTTGCACAAACACTTATTTTCAACCATTCTTATGATCCTTTGCAAGGAATTAGAGGTCCAATGACTAAGGCAAAGACTAAACGCATGGAGCAAGCTTTACAAGGACTAATCATGGAAATGCAAGCAAAGAAGGCTGTTCAAAATGAATCAGACGCATTGCCAAGATTGATCACTTTTCTACATTATGTTGAGGCTAAAAGGAAAAGATGAATAAAGCTTGGAGCCTAATTCACATGTCCAAGATGAATGGTGCCCAATTTGCATGTATTCATAGGCCTATAGATTAGGATTTCAGATTTTTTTTATTTTTTTTGACTTTTCATTTTTTTAATTTATTTAGATAATTTCTAATTAGAGTATGATAAGGAGTAGACTTTATCTTTATTAATTAGGATTGTGTTTAGGATTTTAAGTTGTTTAGATAAGTCCTAATCAGATTAGGATTAGAAATAAACTGTTCTTTATTGATTAGGATTTCCTAGTTCAGTTAGGGCTTTATAGATTTTTGACCTATATAAGGGAGTTTATTCATGTAATTCAGCAGATTTGAATATAAAAAAAATACTTAAGAGTTTCTTCATATTGTGAAAACTTCTTCTTTGTTCTTTAAATAAGAACTCAATTTGATCTTATTAGGGTAACTTGTGATGATCAAAATTGTTATAACTTTAGTTCTAATTAGCAAGTTTGATTGGGGTCAAGTTCTCTTTGCTTGACTTTGAAGAGGATCTTAGGGTTCTAATTCCATCCAATCGAGTTTTAGTTTGTGTTTTCATCCCAAAGTTCGCATTATTTGGTATCAGAGCTTTGGTTCTTGAAAGTCAAGTGTAATCTATCTTTTAATCTCGTAATTTTATTATTTTTTTCTATTATAGTTCATGCTTCCCCCAGCCAAAAAAAGAGAAGAGAACAAAAAAAAGAGAAAGCAAAAAAAAAGAAAACAAAAAAAAAGAGAGAAAGCAAAAAAAAAAGAAAACAAAAAAAAGAGAAAGCAAAAAGAAAAGATTATTATTAGATCTTTATATTCATATTATACAAAAAACTCTTTGTTCCTCTTCATTGATTTCTCTTCCCTTGATATTTCTTGTTGATTTCGTTTCCTTTCAAAATTCTTGTTGATTTCACTTCCTTGTTGATCTGATTAATCAAAGTTATAATAACTTTATTATTGCTTACTGTTTTGCTAAGATTATTTGTTAAATTCTTTTTAAAGGGCTCGTAAGGGGAAGTTAAGTAGTAAAAAGCAAAAGAGGTGAGAATATCATAGAGAAAAGCCAAAATTGAGTAAAACACGAGTGGTTAGGTAACTAATCTCGAGTGCAAACACATAAAGTGAGTGTGTGAGGAAAACCAATCTATTTTTATTCCTAACAAATTTTGCAGGTTTAAAACATGAGTAGTGGAGGAGATAATGCTGAAACCGATATCAAGTTGTTTGTTAAGGCTGTCTAAGACCAATTCAAGCTTTTAAACATGAGGTTAGATAATTTAGAGTCCTTATCTAATCCTAGATCCTCTAAAAAACATATGGTTGAGGAGAAGGAAGAAGAGGAATCTTGTTATAACGAGAGTAATTCTCGGAAGGGTAAAAAGGCTGTTTCAAAACAAGATAGCAATTTAGGTAGTATTAAAATGAAAATCCTTACCTTCCAAGGAAAAATGACCCTTAATTATACTTGGAGTGGGAGAGAAAGGTAGAACATGTTTTGATTGTCATAATTACTCCGAGGAGAAGAAGGTTAAACTAGCAGCAGTTAAGTTCATAGATTATGCTAGTATTTGGTGGGATCAATTTGTGATTAATAGGCGTAGGAATGGTGAGAGATCTATCCGATCATGGGAAGAAATAAAGGTAGTGATGAGAAAGAGGTTCATACCTAGCCATTACTATAGGGACTTGTATAAAATGTTACAAGGGTTGACTCAAGGATCCATGAATGTAAAGGATTACTACAAAGAGATGGAGATAGCGATGATGCAGGTAAATATAGAGGAAGATTGTGAGGCAACTATGGCTAGATTCATTGGTGGTTTAAATAAAGAGATAGTTGATATAGTGGAATTGCATCATTATGTGAAGATGGAGGAATTGTTGTATAAAGCTATCAAAGTGGAAAGGCAATTAGAGTCTAAAGGCACTTCCAAATATGATTTAGCTTTTAGCTCTTCATGGAAGTCAAATTGGAAGAACGATAAAGCTACTGCAAAGGCAAAGGATTCAATTACATTCTCCAAAGGTAAAACCAAAACTAAATCATCTTTTAAATCATGTGATGTCAAATGTTTCAAGTGTCAAGGATTTGGCCATATTGCTTCTCAATGTCTAAATAAAAGGGCTATGATTGTTATGGATAATGGTGATATAGAAAGCATAAGTT
>JBBYHO010000021.1:327034-354046 GCA_038382025.1 Adansonia gregorii
TGGATTTCTACGCCAAGATGTTTTCCTTTTTTATATAAATAGAAAAAAGTAACAAGCTTTTGGAAAAAGACCATGCATTGTAACTGCAAGTGCAAGTTAATTGATATCGAAAAAAAAAATAGAATTAATTCACAGTGTTGATTTTTTTTAATAAAAACTGAATTGAATAATATTTATAATCGCATTTAAACCAAATTTTATTAATTTAAATTAATTTGATTTACTAATTTTAGAAATTTCATAAGTATTTGTAATAGTATTTTAATCTTTTTATTAATTTATAAATAAAATATTTATTTTATGTTATAAAAATAAAAAATAATTAAAAATAATATTTGATTTAATATAAATAAATATGATTTTTTAACTAAAAACCAAAAATAAAAAAACTATATCTTATTATTAAGCAACATAAAATCAAATCAAATTTAATAAAAAAACATCAAATAAAATTAAATCGAATAAAAATTACGATCCGAATCTATTATTAATTTTGTTTGGGCCCTTGCGCCAAGCAAGAATGACAGTGGGATGTTGTGTCAGGCCCGGATAGGGAAAGTTGACGTGTACTACATTTTGGCGCCAAAACATCCCGCCAAAAAAAAAAAGGAGGGTATTATTTTATCATTTATCTTGGCGCCAGAACGCTAAGGAAAGAGAGAGCCATCTGTTTCTGTTTCTGATTAAGATACCGTTGAGAGTGTGCAAAGAGAGTCGGGGAAGAATGGCTGGAGAAGATTCGCGGAGTCCGGTTCCGTCGACGCCAGAATCGCCGACATCTGCGGGATTTAACACCGATCAGTTGCCCCATGACAGCAGCCACTCATCGGATGAGGAAGAGGCGGCGGTGGATCCTGCGATAATAAGAGACGAGGCGGATGAGGTGGAGGAAGAGGAAGACGAAGGAGAAGATCTTTACAATGATAATTTCATGGATGATTATCGGAGGATGGATGCGCATGACCAGTACGAATCAGTGGGGCTAGATGAGTCTATGGAGGATGAGAGAGATTTGGATCAGATTATGCAGGATCGGAGGGCTGCCGAATTGGAGCTTGATGCCCGTGATGCTCGCCTCTCCAATCGCAAGCTCCCCCAGCTACTCCATGACCAGGGTCCGTATTTCAAATTTACATCTAACTCTCCTATGATAATACCCATTTTAGGACTTATAGCTCAAATTAAGACAATACTTTAATGACTGTCAGTTGAAACTTGGTTGTAACCGGTAAGAGGAAAAATGTTACTCACTAGAAACAGGCCTTTTTGAATAATATAAAGTGCTCCACAGCTTACCATTTCTGTTACTGCTCCGTCTTTTTCTTTCATTGAATATATGTAGTTGAAATGGTGATCGCAGATACAGATGATGACAATTATAGGCCTTCTAAGCGAACAAGAGCTGATTTTAGGCCTTCTGCTGTACCAAGAAGCTACGATGACACTGATGGCATGCAGAGTTCGCCAGGAAGGTCACAGCAAGGTCATTCAAGGGATGATATACCCATGACTGATCGAACTGATGATTACCCTTACGAGGTTCAGACCTCTTCTCTACTTCAATCATTTTGGCCTTTCAAATTGCAACTAACTTTCTCGTCATATTTCAGGATGATGATGATGATCAAGGCGAGTTTGAGATGTACCGTGTTCAAGGAACATTGAGAGAGTGGGTTACTAGAGATGAAGTGCGTCGCTTCATTTTCAAGAAGTTCAGGGATTTCTTACTTACATATGTGAACCCAAAAAGTGGACATGGGGATATTGAATATGTGCGCCTCATAAATGAGATGGTGTCAGGTAAAGCATCTATTCATCCTTAGCCTCTAGTTTCTGGAAGCTAAATGCAAAAAATGTTTGATCAATGTTAAAAGCGACAGCTTAATGTTCTGTATGTGCTACTCATTGTACTATTTTGCAGCTAACAAGTGCAGCTTGGAGATTGATTACAAACAGTTCATTTCTGTTCATCCTAATATTGCAATCTGGCTGGCTGATGCCCCTCAATCTGTCCTAGAAGTTATGGAAGATGTTGCCCAAAGGGTGGTCTTTGATTTGCATCCAAACTACAAGAACATCCACCAAAAGATATATGTCCGTATTTCAAACCTTCCAATTTATGATCGAATTCGGGATATTAGGTAATTTAGAATATTCACTTTTTATCACCATATTGATAATTTATTTTCTCTATGGTTTCATTTTTACCTTTTCATTTGGTTATTTCCAGGCAAATCCATTTGAACACCATGGTTCGAATTGGGGGTGTTGTGACTAGACGTTCTGGGGTCTTTCCCCAGCTGCAACAGGTAAAATATGATTGCAATAAGTGTGGAGCAATTTTGGGACCATTCTTTCAAAATTCATATTCTGAGGTCAAGGTTGGTTCCTGCCCTGAATGCCAATCAAAAGGGCCATTCACAGTCAACATTGAGCAGGTGAAATTTTTACTTTCTTACCATGTGCCTGCATTTGACTTCTTATTTTTGTGGACAAGAAAGGGTTATAAGTTGAATTCTGTTTTCGAACTTTAAGAGTCAGAACAGGTCCAGCTAAACCACAATGACTTCGGACTAATCTTAGCATTGCTTTTTGATAAATTTCCTGCCCCATCAGTATCGATTAAATGTAGAATTTCAGATTTAATTTTTCGTTATATATTCTTCCTTGCCGTGTTACAGACAGTATACAGGAACTACCAGAAGCTCACACTCCAAGAAAGCCCAGGAACTGTGCCTGCAGGGAGGCTTCCAAGATACAAGGAAGTAATATTGCTCAATGATCTAATTGATTGTGCTCGTCCTGGGGAAGAAATTGTAGGATCCTTTTACCTATTTGCTTCATGCCTATATCATTTGTCAGGAAAACTAATTTTGTTTTGCATTTCATGTCACTTCTTCCAGGAAGTCACGGGCATTTACACAAATAATTTTGACATGTCATTGAACACGAAAAATGGATTTCCTGTCTTTGCTACTGTGGTTGAGGCAAACTATGTTACTAAGAAACAGGATCTCTTTTCTGCCTACAAACTCACTCAGGAAGATAAGGAAGAGATTGAGCAGTTGGCCAAGGATACACGAATAGGAGAAAGGGTTTGTTATTCTCAATACTTTTCGGTTTTTGTAAACTGTGCCTCTGTTTTACTAACAAATATTTGGAATGCTCTTCTTTGGTCAATATCTAATTTGAATGCTTAATGACCCTTTTTCCAGATTATCAAGTCCATTGCCCCATCAATCTATGGTCATGAAGACATAAAAACTGCAATAGCTCTTGCTATGTTTGGAGGCCAAGAGAAAAATGTACAAGGGAAACACCGACTCCGTGGAGACATAAATGTACTTCTTCTAGGTGATCCAGGCACAGCAAAATCTCAATTCCTTAAGTATGAGCTAGCTCTCTCGGTTCTTTGGTATGAATTAGATCCCCTAATAATGAACATGCATCTAAAATTTGAAGGATTTCATTTTAAGGTATGTTGAAAAGACGGGGCAGAGAGCTGTTTATACTACTGGCAAAGGAGCTTCCGCTGTGGGGCTTACAGCTGCAGTGCACAAGGATCCAGTCACCAGGGAGTGGACCCTTGAAGGGGGAGCCCTTGTTTTAGCTGACAGAGGGATCTGTCTGATTGATGAGTTTGATAAAATGAATGATCAAGACAGGTGAGGGAAGCCTGGAATTAGCGTTGGCACTATGATTAGATCACTTAAGCAAACACCCTTCCAACTTTTCTTTTCTTCTTTTAGGGGAATTTCTAGAGTAAATACAATTAATGAAACATGTGTATTCAGGGTGAGTATCCATGAAGCAATGGAGCAGCAAAGCATTAGCATATCAAAAGCTGGGATAGTTACTTCTCTCCAGGCTCGTTGCTCAGTCATTGCTGCAGCAAATCCAATTGGAGGAAGGTATGCGAATGGATGGCTTATATATGAGATGACAATTTGGCCAATTGCTTCATTTGTAGAGTTTTGCACATTCTTGGGCCATGAGCACCAAGAAGGGGATTTCCGAACTCCACTCTTAGGATTCATTTTCTTGTGTATTTATCATTTTTGTCCACCCTTGCCCTGCTTCCTCCACATCTTGGACATCTTTTTAGCTATCTCTCTTTCTTTTCCCGAATTTATCATATTTTGGTTAAGAATCAATTCGTAAAACTAATTTGCATGCTTGCTTGCAGATACGATTCCTCAAAAACTTTTTCTCAAAATGTTGAGTTGACAGATCCCATCATTTCTCGTTTTGACATCCTATGCGTTGTTAAGGTTATTCCCTTCTGGGCTCAAAATTTAATTTTCTTTGTAAATTTCTATTAGCAAGTCTTAATTGGTTAAAAAACTTATTTCAAATGCAGGATGTTGTTGACTCTGTAACAGATGAGATGCTTGCAAAGTTTGTAGTTGACAGCCACTTCAGGTCACAACCCAAGGGTGCTAATATAGATGACAAAGCCTTCAGTGAATCCCAAGAAGAGATTCAAGCCTCCGCTAGACCAGCTGATTCAGAGGTTTATAATGAGGATTCTATAACACTTTTAATTGCTTTTAATTTTGAGATCTTGTCCTTAATATTCATATGAAAATTTATGTTTGCATTTCAGATACTTTCTCAAGAATTGCTAAGGAAATATATAACATATGCCAAGTTGAATGTATTCCCAAGGTTCCATGACAAAGATATGGCTAAGCTTACCAAAGTTTATGCTGATCTGCGAAAAGAATCTTCTGTAAGATCCCTTTTCTCGTTTTGCATGAGTGAATTTGAAAGTGTTTTTGGTTTGATATTCCAATGCGTCATATTCATTGTACTTGTGTAGCGTGGACAAGGTGTCCCTATAGCAGTCAGGCATATAGAATCCATGATCAGGATGTCTGAAGCACATGCAAGAATGCACCTTAGGCAGCATGTCACAGAAGAAGATGTGGACATGGCTATTCGAGTCCTTCTTGAGTCATTCATTTCAACACAGAAGTTTGGGGTCCAAAAAGCCCTACGGAAGGTATAGCAAGAGGTTCACTTTTTTTTCTTTTTTCTTTTTTTTTTGCCGAAACTATCTTTCTAAAAATGCAAATATCTCTAAAAATATTCCCTAGTGCAGTATATTTTTATCTCTTATGACTTTATTGGCACAAACATTGAGTAATTTGTTTGTTTTATTATTTTCATCTCTGTTTTGATTATAAGTAAGAGAGGGCAGGTAGTATTCTCAAGGTCTGCATTTCTTACTTAAACATTGATGTAGTTTGTCTGATGGTTTTGACGGTTGTTACATAGATGTGTTAGGCCTACTTATTTGCTGGACAAGTTTACTACTTGATATGCTATTATTCATGCCTTGCTATCCAAATTGTTGTCTTCGTAGCTTGTGGATCAAGCTATGTCGGCATCTTTTTAAATTTTCACTCATTTTGGGCTTATAGGCGTCCATGGGCATTGCTTTATCACCCGTTGCCACTACAATCTTTAAATATCATTGGGTTACAAGATCTGGTTAAGAGTTTCCTATATTATGTATTACTAACTTCATTGAATTATGTTTAAGCACTATCTAAATTGAAACAGGTAGATTGTCATTTGCAATTCACCGAATATGCTGATATATATATATATATATATTTTTTTTCTTTCGAGAAAGAACTTGCTGATTGTTGGTATAGTACATAACATTTAAAAGGTCAGAAATTATTTGTGATAGACTAGGCATAGAGGAATCTGACGTCTTCCAGCATTAATTGATTCTCTGCACGCTCCATTTGACTTCAAACAGTAGAATTTGCTTATGCTCTCTTCTTCGTTGCTTCCAGATGAATTGTTGATTGGTGTATAAGTTTGAAGCCAAAAGTTGAATATCTCTTTGTTTTGAAAAAAAAAAAAAAAGAAATTGTTAGCCATAAGGAGGCTGAGAAGAATCTGATATGTATTTTGCAGAGCTTCAGGCAATACATAACATTCAAGAAGGACTACCATGGACTGCTCCTTGTACTTCTTAGGGAGCTTGTGAATAATGCAATGCGCTTTGAGGAAATACTTTCTGGATCAACTTCAAGGCTTACCTATGTTGATGTCAAAGTAGCAGATCTGCAAGCCAAGGTAATAAGCTTCAATCAAGTTTTTCTTTACTGATGATGTTGCGACGGTGGACCCTTTTATCATATTAATATTTGGATTTTAATGACATTTTTTTTGTGCAGGCCGAAGAATATGAAATCACTAATTTGGAGGCCTTCTTTTCTAGCTCCGAATTTAGAGCCCATTACGAATTGGATGAGCAAAGAAGAGTTATTAGGCATCACCTTGCAGACGATGACAAACCATAGCTGCTAGCCACATTTTACATGAACAGGTCGGTCCTTTTGGTTCTTGTGGTATAAAGCTTCAATGTCCTTGGCAGTAGTGACTAACTAGTAACCAACCATTCTCACCTGGCCAGTTTGGATGATTGCAGATAGCCATCACTGGTGTCACTGCTAACTTTTGTAGCGATGCAAGTTGACAAGGGCTGGGCTGGCTGGGTTGACGCTTCTCAATCACAAAGTCTCAGATTCTGCAATTGTCGGCGTTGTTGGCTATTAATGGCTAAATTATAATATTTCCTTGGTGCCGAAATACCTTTGTACTAGCCTAGCCTACTAGGCACATTACATTATATTTGATGGCGACTAAAATGCTGCTGCCTGCTTCTGTCTATTGAATTTTCAAGTAAGTGTATTCAAGTGAAATTTACTGTCAGCAAGGACTTCTAGTTTTCACCATCCTGCGCAGCAGGAATTCTCCTTATGATGGAAATCGTGGGTGAAGTTGGATTCTGAATCTGATGTATGATGTTGCCCTTTTTGGAGTGAAAAAGAATGAAATCTAAGGATAGTCACCCACTCTGAAAACTATTGAAAGAATAATAGGAATCCCAACTAAATAAAAAATATACCCACATCACATCTTCGTGACATCAATATATAATAAAAATTTGTGTCGGCAATAGTCGAGCCTTACCCAAATCTAGAGATTTGGATGACAAAATATATCACCAGCGATCCCCGCATGAACAGTATCCATCCTTAAAATGGTGGAAACAATTTGGATCCTTTAGTATGATTTCTCTTTCTACTATCTTGGATATAGCCTTTGCAGAATCATGGCAGCTTCGACACACTCGGAGATTCTTTGTCACGCGAATAGCAACTCTTCCTTGTGCACTGATAAGCCCAAAAGAAATGGCTAACATTTCACTATGTCCGATTAGGATACATTCACGTTCTTCACCAACATCGTGGAGGCTAAATAGTGAACCAGGCTTACGCCCTTCATCTTCCATTTTCTTCATAAAATGCTGCAACTCCCAATGTATTATCTCAGATCTCGGGTGGGAAACATCTCCTGTTCCAAACACATGAACTTTATTTCTAAACTCTATCCAACTGTATGCTCTTCTAGGCTTCAAACCCATGTCTTTGATTGTTATCTTTAGTTTATCAACCATGTCCCATTTTCCGCCTTCCGCATACCAATTTGACAGCAAAACATAGTTCTCAGCATTAAGGGGCTCTAACTCACAAAGCTGCTCAGCAATTCTTTTCCCCATCTTTACTTGCTGGTGGATCCTCATTCCATCTAACAAAGCTCTTAATACCTCTGCACTATTTTTAATCTGGTGTTCCTCAATAAAGGTCCTTGCCTCTTCAAAGAGTCCAGCACGAGCTAGAAGGGCTACCATCAGAACACAATGTGTAATTGTAGGTGCCTTAATGCAATTGAAGTAAAACATTCCTAGATCGACCCTGCAAGCAGTTACACATGCGTGGAGAACTGCAGCATACGTGAATTCATCTATTTCTAGGCTGGAGTCTTTCTCCATCTCCGAAAACAAAACTAGTCCCTGCTCTCCCTGTCCATGCAAGCTATAGCCCAATACCATTATAGTCCAAGATAAGATATCTTTCTCCATCATAGACGTGAAAACA
Source organism: Adansonia gregorii (assembly GCA_038382025.1). Classification (NCBI taxonomy): domain Eukaryota; kingdom Viridiplantae; phylum Streptophyta; class Magnoliopsida; order Malvales; family Malvaceae; genus Adansonia; species Adansonia gregorii. Next base: position 334,999 of record JBBYHO010000021.1, read on the forward strand.
TTTGAAGCTAATTCAATGAACCCTGATTTGACATACATGTCCATGGCAGCATTCTGCACTGTGAGATTCATGTTAATTCCATTCCTAAGCAAGTAGGCATGTAGTTCCTTCCCTTGTTTATGAGCCGGTACTCTTGCACAGGCCGGAAGAATGCTACTTATTGTGAGAGAATCAGGTTTTATTCCTGCCCTAGTCATTCGGCGAAACAGTTTGAGGGCCTCATTGTGTCCACCGTTTTTTACATGCCCACGAATCATCTCCGTCCATGAAATAAGATCTCTGGATGGCATTGCATCAAACACAGATCGAGCTTCCTCCAGACTATCACAATCAATATACATTTTCAAGAGTGAATTGCTGACAAGTAGATGAAATTCCAAACCGCATTGCCTAGCAATCTGATGCACGTTTCTTGCCTGTTGCAGAGACTTCAAGAGGGAACATGTTCCAGCAGCGGTTGCCAATCCTACTGGATCAATGTCAGCCTTCAATCGAAGCATTTGGTCAAAGATTTCAAGAGCCGAGTGGGGTTTATTGTCCATCAAGTACAACTTAGCCAGTAGAGTGACAGCAACAGCATTGGAAGTAGGGGCATTATCCAACACCCATTTTGCAGTTTCGACAGCGTGCAGACGACCATACATTTCTATTAAAGCAGTGATGACATAGAGGTCGGAGGAGAAGCCAAGCTTGAAAGCATGGGCATGAACTTGTTTCCCGAACGCTAAGTTGAAGCAGAGACGAGAAGCGGTAAGGACACGCGGAAGAGTATGCTTATCGGGACGCGCACCACGAAGCATCATTCCATGATAAATAGAGAGAGCCTGTTGAGGATGCTTACTGGATAGATGAGTTTGGATCAATTGGTTCCAGGCGAATGTCTTTGACAGGGGAATTTCGTCAAGCATTTGATGAGCAAACTCCAAATTACTCACAGTCGCACGCACCGGAGGAAGATAACGAGGATTCGGGGATTTGGGTTGGTTGAAAGGCACTAATTTATTATATTTTTCCTTTTCTAGGAGAACGTGTTTATGAATTGATGAAGGAAGCACAGCCATTTGATTTGACTTCTACTTCAACAATCTTGCTATTTACTATTTCGATTCTAAATCTCTAACCCCAATTCAAGATTAGATTCCCTATCACCATCAACACAAGCAAATTTTGGAAAAAATCAATTTATCTCCGTCCCGATTCCCCTTTATTTTGCCCCTTAATAATAACGACGCCATCCACGATTGAATCGGCTCCATCTGATCTTTATCTTATCCTCCTGGTTTGTTTATATTTATTCTTATGTCGTCCACTTATTTTACATATTTTTATGATTTTTTTATAATTTATATTTATTTAATTTAAATTTGATAATTTATTTATTCGTGTGATATTCATTTATGTGATATTCGTAATCATATTTAAAGTATTTTTTATTTATATTAATTTTGATATATTAATAATTTATATTATAAGACTTTTAGATATAAATAATATTACGTTTTTATTCTTTTATACGTGTTATTTTCGTGTACTTGTATCTAAAGCAATCCAAGCATCGATTTCATGTTCTATTCACATAAATTAACTCTATTGAGTTTTGAGTAAATTAACTAACTATTTGTTTAATGTAAAAAAAATGATTGTATTTTTTGATAAATGATAAAGATATCAGATTAATTAGAAACTTTATGTACATAATGAGTCTAATTTATTTTTCGATCAATGATAAAGATATCAGATCAATTAGAAACTTTATGTGCATAACGAATATAATTATGTTCATAAATCTAGCTGTCTTTTAAATTATTAATCGTGCAAAAAGTCTAATAATGTGTGAAATGTGTAAATAGATCTCTCTCTATCTATAAATATAAATATATATATATATATCATCAAAATTTGAGAATAAAAAAACTTTTAAATGATAAATTCAAAATTTATATGTAAAATTCAGATATGCTAAATATTATTTTTAAAATAATTATATGAACCGTTTAACAATCAAGAACTTTCCTTGTTAGCAAAAATAAAATTTAATTGCAAAAGTGTGGAGCATTTTCGAGATAATTTTTTTTCAAAATCCATATTCAAAAGTCAATGGTTAAATATGTATTTGAATGTAAAAACAATGATAACAGTGAAATGAAGTGTAATAAGAAAAAAAATAATTAGTAGAGACATTAAGGTAAGTTTGCATAAAATTTTAGAATTATTCAACATTTATGAAATTAATAAATTATTGAAAATTATTAAGTTTATTTTATATCAAATAATAGTTTTGTTAAAAAATAATTAAAATTAAAATAAATAATAAAAATATTTTTGCTTTTATTTTCTTTATTATTTATGTAATTGCCAATTTTTAATAATCAAATTAATTTTAAAACAATAAAATATATTTTTTTCTAATAATAAAATTCATTATATTTAATGAACAAATTTATTTCATAATTTTTGAGTAAACAATTAAATGAAAATACCAAAATATAAAAAATAAAATAGAAGATAAAAAGAGGGCACAATATAGTGCATTTAATGTCCATTATGCCACACCATATTATCCAAATGGATAATCATGATGTGATTAGACAAAAATTACCCAATTAAACCGTCTCGTGGTCCATTTGAATCCAAACAAATTTTTAATTTTTGATTAAAGGATGTTGTTCTACTTTGTCTTGCTTCAAACAGTTTATCAAACGCTTACACTCCATGAAAGCTTTATAACTTGTGCGTAGGGGAAGGGTTCCAAGCTGCAAGGAAGTAAATTTATTGCTAATCACCTAGTTAAATTGTAGGTAGGTTCTGCTTTCAAAATTTGCTTCGTAATATTTAAATTTAAGGAACGTATGTCTAGCATTGTTGATCAAGAACACAACCTTACTCCAAGCGCACAAAGATAAACATTTCGTATAAGACTTTCAGTTTATTTCTTTATTCTTGATAATTACCTTTTAATGATGCACAAACAATTTAAATAGATTAGACTATGGACTTATACTAGACGACTAATTAGAGTTATATCTTACTATTAAAGAGTTTATATTCTAATTAGTTATTGAAATAGAGTTTAATTAACTTTAACTATTTTCACTATAGTTTCATCTTGAATAGGATTTTTCTATATAATATCACTTTAATTGTAATTAAATAACTATTTTGGTCTATTTATTTATCATGTAGGTCACATAAAGTCCAACATTTTACCACTTAAACGATATGATAAACTAAGAACTTGAATATATGATAAATCCAAACTTTAATATGATCATAAGTACTCTAGCTTAACTCTCACTTAATTAAAGATTCACATAATACAGCATTCTAATCTAAATATTTCTTTCCTTGTATTATTATGCACAATTCTCTTTAAAATAGCACTTTATGAGATAATTTTTATGAATGAATTTTCTGCAATCATCCAAAGTCCAATTGCCATGTAAATTTTATGTGCATAAACTAAAACATGTCTTTAAACTTTAGAATGTGATAACAACAAAATTAAAAAAGCCAAAATACATCATGGTAGAATTATAACTAGCTCTATATGAATTTTAAACTGTTTGTCAACAATGCTTCAGTCATAGGATTTGCTATCATTAAATCTGGATTGATATGTTAGATATCCATTTCTTGCTTCTTTATTAAGTCTCTAGTAGCAAGGTACTTTATATCTATTAACTTGTTGCAACTCCCACTTTTATCATTCTTAGAAAAGCAAAGCATACTGCATAGGAGTTATTACAATAGATCTTTAATGGTCCTATTAGCAACTTTCAAACTAGAGATAAAATATCTTAACTTTGATGCCTATGATATTATGTTATAACATATTTTCTTTGGCAACTTTCATATAATCAAGACCAAAATATACTTTAATATCTACCAAGCATGTCTACTATAAACCTTATGTCAAGTTTTGTATAAACCTGACCATACATAAGGTTATAAATACTATATGTATATGGATACCTTCCATATGCTTTTTTCTAAATTATTTTTTCACATATTGATTTAACCTGAAATTCTCCCTTTTGTAATAGATGCTACAGGTGAATAGCTTTGCTTCCCAAATCTTTCCAAAATTTTCTTGATACAGGTTTCTTGTGATAGATTTAATGTCTTCTCAGATGCATCTCAATGCAACTTTATGCCTATGGCATATAAGGCTTTACCTAAATCCTTCATATCAAAGTTTTGAGAAAAAAACTTTTTGTTTCATGTTACAAAGTCAAATCACTTCTTAAAAGGAGAATATCACCAATATATAAGAATAAATTATGAGCTTACTCTTATTGGCTCTATGGTATATACAATGATTAGTGACATATTTAGTAAACCAAATAATGTCACAAAATTGTGAAACTTTATATACCATTAACGGGATCCTTTTTTTAGTGTATTGATCTTTCAAAAAAAACCTTCAGGTTAGATAACGTATACTTTTTCTCAAAATCTTTATTTAAGGAACTTATTTTCACCTATATTTAATGTAACTTTCAATCAAAATGAGCTACCAAAACTACGAAAATTCTAAATGAAACTTTCTTGAAATTAAAAAGAAAATTTCATGGTAACCAATACCTTCCTTTTAAGTGAAACTTTTGACCATAAGTCTAACCTTATACTATTTAATATTACCAAATGGTAATTCAACAAGTTACTAGATTGGATTATTAGCCATTGATTCCATTTCTTTTACTCTAGCTTTATGCCAAAGTGTAGAATTTTCTCTATGGCTTGTAAAAACGAGATCATCTTTAGGTCTAATATCATAATTAGAAATTTATAGCTAGACAATTAAGTCATAGAAATAATTGGTTTCTTGCCCATTGGATTTCTTAATTCTACTTTTTTTTTATACTTTTAATAGTATTGTTGTTGAGATTGATAAATTTATTGTGAAGGTTATTTTTAAATTGATTACTTTCCAGTCAATTCTGTAGATTTGTATTGGGAAACAATTAAGTCCTTTACAAGAGTTAAATGTAATTTATTCTTCAATATCAATCGTATGAGGAAAGTCACTCCTATTGAATTGATCATCCATTAGAAACTTCGCACTTCTAGCTTCAATAATTCTAGATGAATTTGAAGGATAGTAAAGCCAATTCTTCTTTAACTCAATTGCATAACTACTAACTATTCTTGGATCCAATTTCCTTATGTTTTAGTTATAGACCTTCACTTTAATTAGGCAACCTAAGCTCATAAATGTCTCAAGTTGGATTCCAACTATTCCATAATTCTAAGAAGTTTTAGAAATAATTTAGTTGAAACTTTATCTAAGATATAAACAACAATTTTAATATATTAATCCATAAACTTAAGGGAAGTTTTATGACCTTTAAATATTACAGTGCTTTCTTTAACATTTTTTATGGACCTCTTAGTTTGCTTTTTTCTCAGTGCAACAAATTTAAGCATAAAGCTCAAGAGTTTCGATGACTCCATTTGATTCTTCTAAATTTTTGTATGTAGATGTGACATAATTTTTATACCACAACTTAATGAAGTTTTCATTCATAGTACATCTTACTACTAGAAATCATATGAATAGTTAACAATTTATTCTCACAATCAAGATTCAAGTTAAGGATAACAAGACAATTTGAATAACAAAACAAGTAGAAACATTTTTTTTTTTGAAATTTCAACACTAAAGTTCTAAAATTTAGAACTCATTTTACTTAAAGAAATTTCTAAAATGAAAGATAAAAATCTCTTCAAAGTTTAAAACAAATCTTGATTTCAAAAAATGATATTCAAAGTATTTATTGATTCCTAGAATTAATGTTCCTCCCACTTTTTTTTTGTTTCCTTGACCTTATGAAACCTTACATGGTTATGAAATATAATTCTTTGAACCTATGTCCAACCACCATGTATTATGAGGAACATCCCTAAAAGAGATTCGTACAAAATTAAGCTTACCTTTATTTTTGAGCCTTCTCATTTATATAAGCAATATTTCTTTGTGTGTCTTAGTTAATGCAACAATGAAGAATTTCATGCCATTTTTCTTTATCGGCATTTTCTTTCTTTATTTTAGAACACATTTGTCGTACTCATCATTTTTTACCTTAAATCACATGGTAAATTGATTTAGTTTCCCATCTTTAGTCTCTCTTCCTTTTGAATACACATAGTTAATAGTCATTGATAGACCATTTTCTTTATGTGCATTTTGAATGGTCCATACTAATTGAGATGAGATTTGAGTATTAAAATGATAGGAGTTACTCCAAAAACTCAATTTCGGATACTTAAGTCGAGTAACAATATCTTTTAAATCCCATATTGTGTTCATGTGTAACTTTAAAATTATTACAATTTATTTCTGAGAGCTTTCTTATCAAGGTGACACCTAAAATCTTATCAAATTTAATAACCTGATCTTTAGTGGCTTTCCACTAATCCTTAATATTACCAAAATTTGAGATTAAATCTTGAATTTATCTACAAATATAGGATTTGATATACATCAAACTTAAATGGTTAGATTTATCCTACTGTATATCAAAATCCATTTCCTTTTTGCCCACTTGATTCATTGAGAACAAGTTGTCTACCTGAAGCGCTGAGTCTAGGACTTTACACCTTTAATTTATTTCTTTCAATTAGAGTAATTTTTAATTATCAGACAGCATTTAATCGAGCAGCCTTATCAATCACAACATTCGAAATTGTTAAAAAATGTAAGGAATTATACTTTAATTGAATAAAATACTTTGTATTCAAATGTAAGTCCAAACCTTCTTATGAGTAGTGGTGCATCTTGCATATGATTTATATAACTTTAAAACACCTAAATTAAATAATCCATACAGCTTAGGAAAATTTAACTGTGGTGCTATATATTTTTTATCCTTTGATCATTTTACAAAATTAATTATTTTCCTGTGTGGCCAAACAACTAATTTCATGGTCTAACACTGTATGGATGTTAATTTTCTTATGAATTCTTTAAAGAAAAAATTTATTTTAAGTAAATACTATTTTATCTAAATCAATTAACTCAAGATGCTATAGTTATTCTGCAGTTAATGATTTAGAACTTTAATAATAACATCCAACATGTATGTATATAATTTATTGCATATCATAAATAATTCTTAATCGATGTCATTTTGCTTAAGTAGTTATTTAAAGGATATTTTAAATAATTACCTATTTTTATCTAAATCGACCAACTTAAGATATTGTGGCTTGGGATTTAAAACTTTAATAATGACATCTTTAATATATGTAAAAATTTTTATTGTATATTAATAATTGCAACGAAATTTTATGTCAAATCATACTAACTTATTGTAATTATAGTACAAATAATTATATATTAATGTCATTCTCCATATGTAGTTATTTAAAGTAAAACTTTATTTTAAATAACCATTAACTTTAACTAAATTAATCAACTTAAGTTACTATAGCTAATCCCAAGAAATTGATTTAGTTCCTTAATAATGACAAAATATATGTAATATAATAAATAATTATAAATATGATTTAATAATTAATAAAATATATACTAAATAAATTTCATAGCATAACACTTTATAAATGTCATTTACGTGTGTAGTTGTTTAAATAAAAATTTTCTAATTTAAATAACTACAAATTTATCTAAATCATGTAATTTAAAATACTATGACCAATACTGAGCTAGTGATCTAAATCCTTAAAAATGACATCAAGTCTTTATGTACTAAAAATTTATATATAGCAATAGAATTTCAAATTGTTATGATATATTATATTCCAAAATCATGACATAAAATATGTATGCATCCTTTAATCACATAATGTGTGCCTAAGATCATTATTCCTTTTTATTTCATGATATACATGGATGTGCACATGAAGATTATAATACTAACACAAACTTTAACAAACAAATATGCACTTATCTTTAGGTGAAAGTATGAATTTTTTGGATACTTTACAGGTAGAATACATATTATCAAAATATTCTCAGTATATCAAAATATTTTATTATGAAATGAAATCATAGAAATGCATAAGCATATTTATTCTTTAATTAAACAATAAAATTAAATAATAAATATTTAGCTTATTTGAAACATTCCAAAAAATGACCAAAAAAATAAAAAAATTGGATGCCGAAACGACCCCTAAAAAGCTTCCCATGCTCTCCATTGTCTCCTACAATGTGTGGGATTCGGCTAGGATGTGAGTCCCAACCTTCCGTTACCTTGATTTGACTAGGTTTTTCCTGACCCGTTTCGATCTGTTTGCTAATTTTGACTGATTTCTTGTGTTTTCAAACTATTTTTTATGCTATTATCCACATGAAAACATGATTTCATATAAGATTCATCATTAAATCATATAATATCTTTTGAGTTTTTAAAACCCATGTCAGACCCAATTTGTTTGTTCTTATTTAATATCACGTGCTTTGCATTTTTTTTTTAAAATTTCATTTATGATTATCCAAACTACTTTTTAAATTTCATTAAATTATGGGGAAAACATGAATAAAACTTAATAATTCACATGCATTATTTTCATGCTTTATAGCATTTTTCACTAGACATTATATCATTGCAAGAAAGAAAACCAAGACAAAAGAAACATGAATTAAATGATTTAATTGGCTTAAGTTTCATCTGAATAAATCTAATGCATATTTCATGCCAATGAAACAATGAAATTTTAGTTTTGTGTACAGTAGTAAAATTATTCGTATAATAAAGCTTTCGGGTTTCATATCAATGTAAAACCAATAATAATTACATAATATCTATTTACATGTCTTTATTATCTAAGCAATATAACTAAAGAACCTGGCTTTGAAGCTGCATATAATATTGAAATTTAAGGAATGCACCTTTAACCATTGTTTAAGAAGAACATGACTTTACTCCAAGCACGCAAAGATGAACAACTTACATAAGTCTTTTAGTATATTTCTTTATTCTTGATAATTACCTTATGATGATACGTAGGCAATTTTAATATATTAGACTTAGGACTTATACTTAAAAAATTAGTTAAAGTTGTATCTTACCATCAAAGAATCTGTATTCTAATTAGTTACTAAAGTAAAGTTTGATTAACTTAAACTCTTTTTATTAGAGTTTTATCTTAAATAGGATTTATTTACATAATATCATCTTAATTGTAATTAAATAAATATCATGGATTACGCATTTATCATGTGGGCCATACAAAGTCCAACATGCTTATGTTACATTCAATAGAACCAAAAAAAAAAAAAATTGTTCATGTTGAATCTTGGAATAATCCACCCCATCAAGAATATGATAATTGATTGAAGTCCAAAGATAAAATTAAACCATTTTTTTCCATGATTTAATTAACAATTAAATCCTAATTAGTTATTAAATAAAAGGATTATAAAAGCTTGAACTCTTTCACCAACATAAAAATAATAGTCTACTTAACTATCTTTTAGCAAAAATAAAAAATAAAAAAGTTTATGTTAAAAACCTCACCTCGAGAAAAACTTACATTAACTAAAATAAATTCTCTTATATTCCATTATTGAGAGTAAATGTTTTCTCATTATGAACAGAGTGAATTATGCTAGACTTCATAGTAGTTTCCAATTGAAAATTTCGTCAAAACTTGTAAAATGTTAAAATGATAAGATCCTAAAAATTATTTTACACCACACTTGAAAAGACATATAATATCGGTAAATAATAGTTTGATTAGAGTAAGATTAATTCAACAAATTAAGCTAATTTTTTAGTATAATTGTTATTATTTTTTCATTTAATATCTTGCTTAAGATTAAGTGTAGATTAATGTCCATTCAATTTTATTTAACAAAGTCAATTCTCGAATTAGCAATTAAGTCCCTAATAAACTTTGAATTTATTCCATTATGGCCAAATATTTCTTAAGTTGATTTCAAGACAAATGATCTATTCTCTTAATCATTCAATGTGATGGAACCTTTTTGATTGCTTATATATATTCAAATGTCTCATGTTATAATAAAAATTACCTCATTAGAGCATACATAGTTAGAATCGTAAGTAGAGTAAAATCAAATATAATGTTCCTCATATAAGATCAAGAATACTTAAGCCAAAGGATCACATACACAACTATCACAAGATAATGTTTTTTTTCTTTTGGGAAAGGGGACATTAAGATAAAGAAAGCTAAAACTTTTTAAAGATTAATATGTTAGCTTAAACAATAATCAAAAGATGTATAATGGTTAATAATTTTATACAACGTGCAAATAAAAAAGAACAAGAAAAGATAACTTACAATATTCATTTAGGAAAGTTGAACTCGACGATGTATCCTAGACTCAAATTCATCAATAATTGACTATGTACTAAAAATTAGCAATGTTGTTATCAATGTAAATACTTATCGTCCATTTTTGGGGTTATTTCTTAACAATTTTTATTGCTGAAAAGGCTCTATGTTATTACTCAAAAGATTGGAAGAGCCAAAATAAGACGAGTTAATCTATCAATCAAGTGATAACTTTTTTATTTATCTATTTATGGTAATTTCTATCACATTCAGGAAGTGTTGTAATATCTTGAAAACCTTGATGGGGAGGTATATTAGAAAATTTTCTTGCTCAATGAAATTTTAAGAATAAAAATTCTTCATTTACTTGCAAATATCATCAATTTTGAATGATTTGTAATTTCTATTGGGGTCTAAAGTGTGCTTAAAGTTAAAAGTTCCATAATTTTCTCCGCTCTATAGTTATATTTGGTTAATAAGATTGACCTCTACCTAAGATATATCATGCACCCATATTCGGAATCTCTATCTCATGTTTTTGACAAAAAAAATGTTCACATTTTTAAGCAAATTAGACCATCCATCATCTCTCAACTATTAAAGGTGTTATTTTATAGTAAAAAAAGATGAATTGTACTTAAAATATCCTCAGAGCATAATTGTAATGCTAGACAAAAAATATTAGTAGTTCCTATGATCTCAAACATCAAGTGTAATATGAAATTGAATTCAAATGATGCTAATATTTTTCTACCAACAAAAGCATTGCCTGTATGAGAATAAGTCTTCATTAATAATATTACCAATAAAAGTGCATGTTATATCATATATTTTCATCAAAATACAAATAGAAGAAAGTGAAAGCTCTATCAAGTATTTCTAACTCTTTGTAGAGTTCCCATTTGATTGCTTTTTTACCTGTTTCAAGTTCATCACTAGCAATCATATTTGTTTTGTTAATTGCTTGAGTAGCTTTTAACTGTTCATGCCTATTTAGAAGAAGCATTAACAATATCTACAATAAAAGTTCATTGGTAAAAAACTCATAAATATGAATAATACTACTTATAATGTCCCGACATAACAATGCATATAATATGCTAGTGGATAATCATTAAGTACCAAAGCTTGTAACCTACTCAATTCACCACGCATGTTACTAGCACTATCGTATCTTTGGCATAAAATACTTTCAACTTTAACATTGTAATGAGAAGGAAAAGACCTTGACTTTTTTTTTAAGGTCATTGCACTAGTGTCACTAACATGGACAAGGTCAAAGAATCGTTATTTGACAAAATCATCACCAACAAACCTCAAAATTATAGTAATTTCATCTTTTTTAGACTTATTTTGAGCTTTATCAATAATGATATAGAATTTTGCATTTGTTATCTATTTTCTAATTTAATATCTCACCATATTGGCTAAAATATGCAAAATCTCTTTCTGAGCATACTTGGATGTGCATTTTGCAACCCGTGGAGCATTTTCCTAAACAACTTGTTGAACTTTATCATTGTAAGAACCTAACAATTTCAGCATCTCAATGACATTTCTTTTATTTTTAGAGGATGGACTTTTATCATGACTTCTAAATGGATAAGCTTGAAAATTTAGCCATTTAACACAATCTATGTAATCTTTGAACCTAAGTTGATTATTCTCAATCTCTTTTGACGCTTGCCTTTTAATAACCTATTAATATGCTATGACTTTTTCAATAAAGCTTCACAAGATTTTACAGCAACGTTAGGTTGGGACATTGGGTTCTTTCAAACATGATTCAAAAGTGGATAATTTTCACCATGGTTTATTTTCCTCCCACTTTTGAAAGCTTTTTCAATAAATACATTTCAACCTGGATCATTGAAAGCCTTTTTCCTAACAAAGTACCCACGACAAACAAAATACAAAATTTTTCACATAGGAATACACTAACCAAGAAGCTTGAAAACAATGACGATAATCATCATCTGATAAAGGATACTTCTTAAGAATAAGTTAATATGGTTCTCGTTTGAGATAAGTACGACAAATTTTATCCCTTTAATTTATAAGAAATTCTCATATCAGTGGTCATAATCTAGGATCAAGTTCAATATGAAAAGCATCCATGATTTTAGAATTAAATCTGGGACGGTTTGGCTGACATTGCTCTTGATCATGAGTTGAAGCATTAAGGCTTGATGGCTCAAGCATAAAAGAATCGTTTGAATTATTTGCAACTTTTAAAGAATTTGTCAGTTGTTTTCAATTTGTTTATACCTATAACAAATTAAATATACAAAAGTTTATGCAATCAACCTTTAATATTCTTATTTAATTCTTATTAAATATTCTTATTAAAATTTTAAAAGTTTATTAAATATTCTTATTTAATTCTGATTAAAATTTTAAAAAATAAACATAAAGGCTTAATTCATACAAAAGAAGAATAAGCATAACGAACTCTATTTCAAGGTTCCAAACTGCACATCTAATGTTAGGCATGAAAAGAAACATATGAAAGGCTAGTGATTAAACTTAAAATTCAACACATAATTAGATCTTAATTGTACATTCATACTCATATAACTATACCTAATCTTATAATAAAGAAAAAGTTAATAGCCATTAGAAATTTTGAAAAAGAGAAATCAAAATATATAATATCACTTTGAAAAAAATGGTAAATAGGAACAAAAATGAAATAATTCAAATGAAAAAAATTACTTTTTTTTATGACCAATAAGCTTCTTATGGTGGTTACTATTGGAAAAGCAAGTGAAGAAAATGAAAAGGGGAGCAACAAGAACTTCATTGTCCCTTACCTTTTGAAAAGACAAGGAACAGATGATGAAAACTATTTGGAAAAGAAAATAATTTATGACTTGCTAGGAAGCTAAGGAAATATAGGTGGACAGGTGGTAAAAACAAAATAACATGATAAATTTATAGTAGGTTTTTTAAAATAACACAATAAATTTACAATTGATTTTTTTTCTTTTCAATTTTCATAATATGAATTGAGCTTTGGGCCTAATATTCAAATTACATAATATCTTAAATTCAATCCAAAAAAAAAAAATTATATTTTGGATTATTTTTATTTTTTGCCTTTACTTATTAAAGGAAAAAAGTCCAAAACTATTAAAATTAATAATAATTAAAAATAAATTTGATAAATAAACTTTTTCAAAGAAAAATTATCTTTTTTTTTAATTTTTATAAAGAAATAATATTTATATATTGTATTACATTGTTTGCATATATATATATTTATTTAAGATATTGATATAAAATGATTCACATACAATATTTAATTTTTAAATCATTTTTATTCAACTTTGTGTGTCTAATATTTTACCCAAAATATAAGAAAAACACTTGGACCATCGAATACTCGTATCTGAAATAAATATATAATGCACTAAGTATTTTAAAATTTTTGCAGAGGCCACAATCCCTTCACAAGTAAACCAAACTCCACCCTTATAAGGAATCGCCATTCCTCATATCTGATCATGTTCAATGAACTTTGTTCTTGTTATGAGCACCCATATGCTAGTTCATGTTTATCCAAATTTCAATTTATATGAGATCGATTATTTGTTTCATAATAAAGAGCATAATCAAGTGATGGTGTCAAAAACGTTATCATTGATCTTTCTTGGTAAGGCATTAACTACGAACAATTTAAGAATATAACTTTAATGAAATAAATATTTCAAACTTACAACACGCTTGTATTCTTCTTGAAAAGTTTTATTTACTCCAAAAACTTTATAGAAGAAGTAACAACAAAGTTTATGCTAAACTTGTAGATAAATAATGCCTTTGTTAATAAATACTTAATATGACATGTATCTCATAACCAATCTAATAGGTTTGAGGGCATACAAATCGAAATCCCACTTTAACTAATGCCATCGTATTCCAAACTCCTTCATGTGGCAATTATGAGATAGTGGCATAGTCAAATGAATGTACTAGATGAAATTTTTTTGGGAACTCATTACACTTTTGCACCATTTCTCTTGATTATCTCTATAATCAAGTGGTAGTACCTTAATACATGTTTAAATGATTGGTCAGACCTTGATTCCTTCTGCTTACACAGTGGTTTAATTGTTATCGATAATGCTTGCATTCGTAGAGTTCAACATTTGAACTTTTTTGATCCAAACTGTCCCTTAAACAAAGAGTTGTATTTTGTGTTAGTTTGTAGAATCTATTGTTATTTCAAGTTTGGAACTCTTCTAGCTAATCACTCTGTCATTCAAAATAAAAATGTAATAATTTTGTAACTTGCTATCATCATTATCGAATTGATAATCAATGAGAAATTACCATCTATATGTTTTTCCACTTTTCATATACTAAAAAATATTAGAAGTGAATATTCGGTTGTTTCAGTTTTAAAGTTTTTAAAACCAATTAAACTGACTGAACTTTTAAAACTGACTGAAAAATAGCTCAAAACAAACTGAACTCAAACTTAAGTCGATCGATTCGATCTATTTAGTCAGTTTAAAAAATAAATTATTTTTATTATTATTTAAAAAATAGTATATTATATATTATATATTATATAATATAACTGATATTTTGTATATTATATATTTTTAAATTATTATAAATATAATTTTATTCATATATAATATAAAACATTTTTAAAAAGAAGATAAAAGGGTCAATTTATTTGGTCTATTCGGTTATCAATATTTAAAAGCAACAACTCATCAAATTAACCGAATGAACCAACTTTCAAAATTGTTTAATTTCAAAAACCGAATAAATTGAACCAAATTAACCAAAATTGATCAATTCGGTGAGTTAAATTGATTCAAATCAATTAATACTCACCCATATCTAGTCTAATATAGAACATTCTCCATGATAAATCCAATTTTTGAAACACATTGTATTCCTTGGGAGAGATTAGTGTAATACAACATTGACAAGTATTTCCTTTCTAAACTCTTTTAAATCTCGTTTATGTTTATGCGATGCAGCATTGGCAAAAATCTACGCTTAAATTCCTCCCTACTAAATCATTTTAACACCCTAACTATGTTTATGTTTATAAATTAAGAGAGCTATAGCAACCTTATAAATCTTTATCTCATTATTTGGTTACCTGTTTTATATCCATTATGGAGATTTTCTTTAGACACCTAAATATTATATAATTGTAGTTTATTTCCTGTAAGGTATATAGCACTCATATAAAGCACTATAAAAAAATTAACTTTCATCTGCACACTAAGCTATGTATCACTCATACATTACCTTATTATATATTTTAGTTGCAAGCATTTTCATGTTTTTTTATTTGAGTTAAATACTCATTTGGCCTTATAGTTTTGTTCGATTTTCAATTTAGTATTTGAAAAAAAAATTTGTCGACTTAGTTCCTATAGTTTCATTCTATCCAACATATCAAACCAAAGTAAGATCCCACTACAAAAAAAGCTCACGTGGCTTTTATAGCCAACAAGATGTGTCTATTTGGCCAAAAAAGACACGTCTACTTTTAAGTTAAATACCATATTATATTTTTTTGTTATTAATATCAATCATAAAATTAATTTTATTTCATCAATATAAACAAATAGAAACAAACCCAAATATTATATAAATTTTCCAAACATGAAAGGACAAATCTTTCAATCACGTCAATTTTTAAGTTAAAGACCATATTATATTTTCTTGTTATCAATATCAATCATAAAAGTAATTTTATTTTATAAATACAAACAAAAAGAAACAAACTCCAATATTATATAGATTTTCCATGCATGAAAGGAGAAATCTTTCAATAATGCATTGATCGTAAACCATTAAATCATAGCAAAAAGATCACAACTTAAACTTTGAAGAAGAGGGGGGGGGGGAAGAACAACAGTTTAATTTCATTAAGGAGTGAACAAAGACTTGTCCTATTTGAGCAAATCAGATCAACGAATAAATCATGCGTAGAGAATTCAATCATAAGAATCAAATCCCCTATTCAAAGCATGGAAAATTTTTACTTGAAAACGTAAACAAATAAAGGCGAACGCTAATGAAAAATCAATGGGGAAAAAAGAGGACGAGTTATAGGAGAAGAAAACAAGGGGAAAATTGGAGCTTTGGGCGATAGCGGTGAAAAAGAAATAGTTTCATTCGATTTCGCACATTTGACAACATCTTCTTCTTTGACTTCTTTGGTTCTGAAAGTTATTTTCTTTTTTTCTTTTTTTGTGTGTTTTTGTTAAAAAAAATGCAAAAGTCAACCATTATCCAAGGAAAAGAAAAGAACCTTCAATTCATTAACAAAAGGCAGGAAATTTGGGGAAGGTTTTTCACCGTTCATAATTTTCTTCGGTTCATGAACCTTAAAATTTTCCCAATTTCATTATGAATCTTGTAATGTTATAATTTTATTTTTTAATTTTTTATTAATAATATGAAAATATGATATGATATTAAACTTAAACAAGCACACGTCACTTTTTTTTGACAAAAGGACATGTCTTATTGACCACAAAAGCCATGTAAGCTTTTTTTTTTTTTTTTAATGATTTAACTTTATTGCAATGTGTTAGACGAAATGAAACTATAACTACCAATTTAACAAATTTTTCTTCAACAACTAAATTGAAAAGTAGGCTAAACTATAGAAATTAAATGTGCATTGAACCTTTTGCTTATAGGGATTAAATGAGCATTTAACCCTTCTGTTTTGTTGATTATACTTTAAGATTGAAAAATTGAAAATGTACCGATGCACTACGGTTGCTTGCTGCCACATGATTTACTCTGAATAGTGGACGCATGTGAGGCTTTGGATTTAAGGGATAAAGCATCAGACTCACCTTTGGAAGGGCGTGCTTAAAGGTAATTCCAAATTTTCTTCGTTGTTATCACGCATACATGAGATGGTATTTTTGATGAATGTGGGTTGTTCATCTGCTTTGTTGTTTCAGCATTTAAGGTGTTTTCTTTTCCCCCCAAAAAGTTCAGTGATGAATTTACGTTTGATAATAAATCAGAAGGTTGAAATTAGTTGATGCGCCGACCGATGCTTCCCTCCCCACCCCCCCTGCTTTTTATTCTCTTGTATTTTATTATTTATTTACTTCAGTTGCATGCAATTTGTTTGTTTGGTTCCATTTTATTAGTTATAATTATATATGTATTTGGTGAAAATTGTTCAGAGGAGTTAAAAATCTGATCACACAGCGCTCGCATTAGTTCTCAACGGATTGTGTATTGACAATAGTGTTTTGTCAGAGAAATTATTATATGATCTTTCGCCGTTGCATATGCTATTAAATTAATGTACGTTTTTTTTTATATATATATTTTTTTGCATGTCACACTTAAATGCAGGCATAAGTTTTCAAGTCACTCAATTTATCCACAAAAATTAAAAAAATAAAAAAAAAAGTTAGGGTTTAATTTATAAAAGACAAAGAGGTTGCATCAAATATTCTTTGTTTTTTTTTTTTAAAAAAAAAAAAGCTCTCTAAACTATGTGAATTCTTTTGTCTTTCAAACTGATAAAAAATCTAGCTGTTTGTGCTTGCAGTCTTATCCGACTATCAACCAAAAGATACTTACCGTTAGGCTTTGAAGATGCCATCTGACGATTGACTAATTATTAGGTTCTCCTATTATTGAGTTTGTTTTCTTATTTTATTTTATTTTATTTTCTTTTATTTCATTGAAAAAAAAAAAAAGCAAAACAAGGAAGGTTTACAAGAATCTGAATGAAAATAAATGTACTTCGTCAACACCGAGAGAGAACAAGAGCAACAACGACTCAGAAAGCCCTCTCTAATAACTAATTCACCTCGATAGAAGTAATAAAATAAATTTGAATTTAAAAATTTATTTATAAAAATTTAAATTTAAACTCGAATTAAATTCGATTTGACCGAAAAATTAATGATCTAAACCCAAAATAGCCCTAACCCGAAATGATCCGAATCCGAAAAAACTCGAACTCGAGTTCTACCTGAACCCGAATTCGAATTTAATACTAAAAATAAATATAAAAAAATTATAATTAAATAATTTTTTATAAATAAAGAACTTTAATAATGAATTTTATTTTAATATTATATATATTATAATTAAATTAAAATTAAAATATTAATTTAAAATTACTATTTCGAGTCGGGTTAAGCTAGTCTGATATAAAAATATAAGAAGCTGGGCCAAACCCAATTGGACTGAGTAAGCAGCCCGACCCTGGAATAAGTCTATATATAATAAAATATTAATTTATCAAAAAGTAAATCATATTATGAGCTTTCAAAAACATTATTAATAAAATATATTATCCATTTATCACATTTTTTTTTAATTTTATTAGTTAAACTCATTAAATATTAGAGTTTGTGTATGTTAGTAGTAAAATTTTAAATTTTTCTTTGAATATTATTATTATTATTATTATTGTTGTTGTTGTTGTTGTTGTTGTTGTTATTGTTATTTTATGTAACAGTAATTAGAATCTTATAATAATATAATAAATTAATAAGATAAATTAAAAAATATGAAAGTTATAATATATAATACTATATCAAAATGAATTAAATATTAAATATTAATACCATATATAACTTAATTAAATATTAAAAAATTAATTTAATTTTATATATGATTAAATCTACTCATGAGTCGGATTGAGCTGCGGCCTAAATTTTTTTAAAATTACAAATCTAGACTCTTATTTAGCGTATCCAAATCTGCCTATTGAAACTAGGATTACTGTTCATCACATTAAATATATATATTTTTATTAATA
>JBBYHO010000021.1:354146-371546 GCA_038382025.1 Adansonia gregorii
TATAAACTCTTCAACTTTATCTATTACAACTATTGGACTAAGGTAGTAATATGTTCGTGTCATGTTCTCAATAAAAAGAGGTAGATGACTGTGGTGTTCATAAGCTCTTAAATACTTTTCAAGCTAAAGTGATTGATTTGAGTTCATCAATACATATTATTATAGTTAACTCCAAATGTTCTTTTAATAAAGGGTTGAGTTTTAAGGCTTGTGTTGTGTTTGCCAATTATGTTATTAATTACTTTATATTTCTAGGTATTTTCTTTAAAAATTGGTGGGAAATTATTATATTGTTTTCGATCGACGTAGGTCAAGCCTTTATAATACTTAAAGCACAAGTCTTGAGTTATCGGAATGCCTATCACAAGATGTATAAGAATCAAAGAGATGTAGAAACTTTTATCTAGAGTATCGTAACGTAAATGTGACAGAACAATAAGAAGAAACATGTCAAAAAAGTTCAAATGGTGTAAATAATAGTAATTATGCATCTAATTCTTCTTATTATCATAAAAGATTGAATATAGGATTTTTTTTTTTTTGTTAGAGTTTGTACAACTTTGCTTATTTTATATATGGGCAAATGATTTCAATTTTTTTTGTAAATTCGAATACCTTATGTATGTTTGATACTTTAATTTTATCGTTATTTTGAAACTTAAATAGTAATTTTCTTTTTGTTTGTACTTCAAAAATGTTTCATCCTTAATATATTGTAATTTTCTTGTTAGTTACTAATTAAATTTTCTACAAAAATATATTATATTGGTTTAATAAGCTGATAAATATGTATAACTTAAAAAATTCTATAATTTTTGCTTAGACCGTAAATTAATAAGAGATACAACTAAAAAATTTTCTATACTTTTCAACCAAACATAAAAATCTTATATTAAATTTCGCTAAACTCAACATATATATATATATATATAAATGAGACATTAATAAAAATATATTTTCGTCATCTTATAAAAAATAACTTTTTTATTAAAAATAATAAAATATTATCTAAACCAAACTTATTCGGTGTTTTCTTATGGGTTAGATGTTCGGGTTTCATTTTCATTTTGTCGCTCTCACCTTATAAATAGCTCGGGCTTCTCATGCGTTTATTTTGCGTCATTATCTCTCTGTCATAATTAATAAAATTATGCTTTCCAAAATAACGTTTGACAAGCAGGTGGCACATGAATTTCATCCGCGTTCTCATCATCTGGTTGGCTTTGAAGTTAGGTTGCGTGATTGTTTTTTTTCTTTTTCTTATATCATATTTTTATGTTTTCTTTTTCCAGTGTTCTCTTGTTTCTCGATGTTTCCAGTGACGACCAATGACGAAGGGCCACGTCCATAACCCAATCAAGGTCGCAAACGATTGCTAAAGCTGGATCGACCTAACTTCCATAAAGATCCCGCATGGAGGAGGAAACATCAAACTTTTCATTAAAAGAAAAAAAAAAACTAATAAAGTGATCATTTAATTATAATATTAAAAATATTTTATGATGCATACATATATTATTAAAAATAAAATAATGACTTAGTCTCCCAGTAAATTAAAAAAAAAAAAACAGAAAAGAAGATGATTATAGTGATGTTTACCACCTTAATTATAATTGTTAATATTGGCAGTGTTCAATATGAATGGCTCATTTCAAAATTATGAACATTTAAGCACAGTTATTAAACCATATTGGTTGATCAAAACTCGATAATCTTGCTTGAAAGTAATGTTCGATCATTGTTTTCGGAGGGTTTAATTATAATCTTAGTGCTTTAGATATGAGATTATCATACTAAAAAATCATAATAATTTAGGTATGGTGATTTGATCATCTTATTCATTAAGAACTCTACAATCTTATGTGATGGTAATCTTTATCTTGAAAGTTCACTTAATTTTTATTAAAAATTTTTTATTACCAAAATAGATTAAATATTATCCATTTAACGTGTTAATTTTTAAAAACTGGATTCCTCATAATTGTTTTATATTATTATTTTTTATCTTTTTGAATTAATATTTATTTTACTAAATTAAAAAAATAAATTAAATGTTTTTTTTACTTTTAATGTTTTATTCAAAACTAATATTTATTGTCACTATGTCATACGTAAATATTCATTATTTTATTTATTTTAAAAATATGTAGTTATATATTTTATAAATAACAAAGATTAATAAATGTATTAACATAAAAAGTTTACTCAAAGTTCAATTTTATAAATTTATTAGTTTTAATTTTAACATAAAGTTAAAATTTATGAGAATAAAAAAGTCAACATAAATTTTAACTTTTTTTTAAAAAAAATTTATAAAAAAAGACTCATTAAAAAATAATGGCAGTGTGCATGCTATTAATTTATAATTAGTTATAATTAAAAATAAATTTTAACGAATAGGGATTATCTATACTAATTATAAAATTATTGATTGAATTTGATATTAAGAAAATATAAAAAAAACCAATAAAATCAACAAATAAAAAAAAAACATAAGGGTAATATTATATCTTAATATTTTAGATTTTTATAAGAAATTATTTATTTTTTAAAGAATTTATCCACTTTTCTTTAAAAAAAAAACTTATTAGTTAGTATTTTTCAAGTAACTTCTTGTCTTTTAAAATAATTTATCCACTCTTTTCAGATTTTTTAAAAATTTATCCATAATTTTTAATATAATTATATTTAAAATATAATATTTATGATAAAATATTAATTTTAACAACTCGTACCACGGATGTGATAAGTTTTAATAATTAATAATTCTGCTTATAAAATAAAAGAAAAATCAATGCACATGTTATATTACTATAATATATAAGTTTTGATACTTTCAAACGATATAATTTTGATAACGTCACCCGCAATAAATCATTTTTCCCGATAATTGGTCATAATATTTTTTTGTTTTTTTTTAAAAAGAAAAACAAATAAAAGTACGCAGTACAGCTAGTAAGCGAGGGAGGTGGTAGTTGGCATTTGACCGAAACGAGCTTGGGATTTGGAAAATCAAAAAATGGCATTGCAATTGAGAAGCGGCGGCGTCTTCCTTTCGCAATGGTCGCCGCGGCTAACGTCCGATAGCATCAATCATAGTAGCAAAAGGAATGGGCGGTCGGTAGTTGGAGCTGAGGGCCGGGGTGGATCGCGATTCGTTGGCCTTGTCCATTGCAGCAGCAGCAATAACGACAGCAGCGATGCTAAAAAGGGAGTCCCTAATTCGAACTACGTGGTGCCTCTGAACGCGTCGTTTTCAGCCTCTAACTCCTCCTACATCACTCGCCCTCTGGTCGAAATCCTGCGCGATCTCAACAAGCGTATCCCTGATAACATCATCAGGACTCCTTCCAACTCTTCTTCTTCCGCCTTCCTGCCCTGGTACTACTGCTAGCTTTCGTTTGTTTTAGAATTTCTGAATCTCATTATTTATAATCCAATTTATCTGATCTGATTGGCGCAGGTACCATGCGAATCGCATGTTGAGCTTCTACGCCCCTGGTTTGTCTTTTTTCCTTTCCCTTGGATTTCCTTTTGTATTATCCTCTTTGACTTGCAAACCATTAAGAATTCTTGGATTTAATATTTCTCACAGGATGGTGTGGAGAAGTACGTGATGTCATATTCTCTGATAATGGAATCACTGTTGTTTATCGACTTACCATTCGAGGATCTGATGGAGAGGTCTGCTTCCTTTTCCTCACTTTTATTTCTCCATATCACTGTTAAGTTAAAAACATCATCCTTACCGTAGGCAGCTAAAAATTTTACACTCTACTTGCCTTCCAATCAGTTATTTTTCCTTTTTTTTTTCCTCTTGCCCGACTTGTTTCTTTTCTTAAGGAACATTTCCTAGAAAGGAGCTATCTTGACTACTGAGTTGCCTACAGTCATTATGGTTTTCTATTCAATCGTAGTTCCATTTTCTCAGATTTGCTGTTAGATGATGTTGATCACTTTGGAGGTATGTTGCAAAACTCTGTGGCACTTTGAAACCTAGAGCTAAGGATTTTTTCTTTTGGTCTGACACTAGTAGTCTTATGAAGGATCCAATGGCCAGATAGGGACTGTGGGGCTTGTTGGGGATTCTCATAGACCTATTTTTATATAGGAGTGCAGCAAGACTGATCCATGACACCTTCTGGGGCTAGCGTTTGTGAAAACAATAATCTGAAATTGTTAATTGAATAGGTAAATTTGTATAAAGAAAAAGGGAAATGAAAAACAAACGATACCTAAGCTTCATACCTTGGGTTCCTTAATTGCATTACACAACCAAGAAAAAAGAAGAAAACATGGCATTCAGACAGTTTGGTTCAGAAATTCTGAAAAACTATTGTACCAAATTAACTTATGAAACTGCCTGTACCGACCAACAAAGACTCTTAAAACCAAAAGAACCGATTCGGTTCAGTTGGTTTCTTCGGTTTATGGGTTATTGTTGTAGATTTGGGTTATGCGTACAGGTTTCTTGTAATGGGTTGTGGATTTGGTTTGGGTTTAAATAAAAAATGATTTTATTTATTTTTAATTAAATGCTGTTTTTTTTTGTTGGTACAATTTATAAATTTAAAATCGAAAAACGATTGATTAAACATGTTTAAGCCTACCTAGCCAATTGATCACAACCGAAACTGAACTAACCAAACCGAATGGACTGAATAGTATTGGTTTCAGTCGGTTTGTTTGGTTAACCGATTTTTGCACACCCCTAAGAATTCCTTAATTGCATCACACAAACATAGAAAGAAAATTTAGTACGCATCCTTTGTAGTCACAAAAAAGGTTGATAACATCACGCTTACGGTTGATTATGTCATACAATTACAATAGCAATAATGCTGAAAAATATCTTATCATAGTCTGTCTTTCAAAAGAAAGAGTACATTGATATTTATATAGGCTATTAGAAACCGTGATTGAGTTCTTATCCCGGGTAGGACGTTAGAGAAAATAATTAAGATTCCTAATTGAAACTAATAAAATTGACTTAAGCGCTAAACTTAATAGGATAAGGAAAACAAACAAAGATACTAAACTCTAATGTAAATGTAAAATACTAGATATAACCCTAGTTCAATTAAATATTACAATTATAAATACTATAAGAGTAATAAAATCTTAAGCGAGCTAATCCCTCAATTAGCTAAGTAGCATTCTGCACCAAAGACCTTGAGATAAAGTTGGGTGGTAATTTGTGCTGAAATATATGACAAGTAAGTTTCATAAATATTCTGAGTAGGAACTTCTAGTCTTTGACTAAAATTCAAAAATATAAGGATACGAAAGATCTTTGGAAATTTTTTATTCTAATGTTCATGGGTATAAAGTGCTCTAACCTATATTATTAATGAGGAAAATCAGAATCATTTTTGGTGTAGAACTCTGCCAGTGCTACCTTCCTTCTTTGGGAGCAAAAGATAGTCCTGTCATATGAAACTAGATGCTAGTTTTTGGAGGGGCTGCAACAGATATAACATAGGCCAAAAATTTGGTGATCTAGCTTTGCTTAAGTCTTCAATAAAAAACAGCTTTGGCTTGCTTGGATTGATTATAATTAAGTATTGGTTTTTGTTGTCTTATTTGACCCAGCAAGCTTCTTAAGCTTTATTTTTTGTTTAAACTTGAGCCAGTTGAATTTTAGAAGTCAAGAACGAGGAATAAGAATCAGATTAGACCAAAAAGCAAAAGCCGCAATCAGATGAGATGATTATACCAAACACTCACTATCAGATCTGCCAACAAGTAAAATAAACCAAAGTATCTTAATCTTTGAATTGTATCAGAAACCGCCGTCACCATTCAATTTGGCAGACCTAAAATTCAATATTTCATATCCCTAACAATTCATGATCCTGGAAGAATAACTTCCCTCAAATATTTATTGGCATAAGCCTTAAAACCACAGCATAGACGCAAAATCCCATATTATCCTCAATTGAGAGATAAATACTACTAAAACCCTATAGACATTTCTCCTTCTGGAGCTCCTTTTTAATGAAACTGCCATATTGCTTTTTTAAATGACCTCAGGAAGGCCCATATGGCATTTGATAAGTGTGGATTGTTGAGAAATTCTGGCCATAACTGTGGAGAAGTGTTTTGAACTAGAAGAATCCTTTACCATACGTTTACCATGATTCTCAAATATGAGTTTAGGAAAACGCTTTAATAATTTTTTCTGCATTTAAACTGAAGATAATTCAAACCTGTATCAAAGCCCTATTGATCTGTCTCTAAATCCATTAGAATTACCTCCAAAAATTCCTTTTAAATGATGTCTAGGTCTCAAATTTTGATGTTCTGCTAGCCCAGTCAAAATCCTATATCACTTTGTTGCTGAACTTAATAAACCTGATTTCTGTTCATTATAGTCATTAACTATGTTGTTGTGACACTTCAGTTTTCCTTGAATTACATGTGGCCAACTTATATCCAATGGACATGGGTATGGAGGTCTGATCCTTCAAATATAGGGAAAACTTTGGAAAATTTGAACTTAGTCATGTTGGATAACTTGCGAACTTTCATTTTACAGCCGTTTTATTTAAAATTTTATATACTAATATTCCTGGATGTTTGTGCCATCATGTTGGTAAAGGCACCTATTTGGCATGCTCATTATTGTTGCTAGGGCACAATGACAACAGAGAGATTCCATTACCAGCTCACACCTATGAGAAAGCTGCTCTCCCCGGCAACCTGAATTGCATTCATGGGCATGTAATGCACATATATACATATATATATTATTTTAATTTTGGGTTAATTTGACATGTGAGTGGATCACAGGAAATATGGAAGGCCTTAAAAATGTATATGCGGTTCCAGAGTTGCCCGATGTTTGTTCGTGTGAAGGGGTTAATTGATAGTATTGTTATTTACAGGCACATCGGGAGTCCACAGGCACAGTATCAAGGAGCGACATTAACAAAGTTGAGGATCCTGTTGCCGCTGCTGAAGAAATAGCATTCTGCAGGGCGTGCGCTCGATTTGGTCTTGGCTTGTATCTTTATCATGAAGATTAGAGAGAAAGAGAGTTGGCAAAAAGCAGCAAGGCAACGTTGGAAAGAAGTGAATATGCTTTTACTCCTTACTGCTGAATTGAAGTAAATTTTATTAATTACTGGAGTGTGTCACCATAGATAAAGGATTTAAAATTTGCTCACAATGAAAATATTATTTGTTGAAATTATCATTATTATTATTATTATTGTTTATCTTAAAAAAGGATGCTTTCATTATTATTAAACAATAATTTATGGTTTTGGACGGGACAATTTACTTTCTGAAGTTCATATAACAACGTATAACTAGTTAACTACCATGACATCTGTCCCTAACAATAATAATAGTACAGTTACGAAATCCAGCGGTTCCACATGCTACACGTTCTGTGTTACAGGTACGTTTCACCAATTTAGCTATTTATTATTCATTTTTTCTTCGTTCAACTTAATTCCTCAAAAATACTAATTCAATTTACTTTTTCATTTGCTTTTACGTTATAACAACTTTTTCTTTATGAAAACAAAAAGCAAACAAAGAACAGTAACTAAAACAGGTCTAGTATTTATATTACTTAAAATAGCCTTGAGATTTTATTTTTCTTTCTGTACACTTTTTTTTTTTGCATGATTCTGTTATGAACAGAGCATATAAATGTATGTATGTGTATGCGTGCATGTGTGTGCATGTGTGTATATATATATATATATATATACATAAGAACTATACACACGTTTACATACCCACAGACATTGCTAACTACAAATTGGTGGAAGCTCATGACTTCGTCCCTGGCGGAGGGGAATGAATCTGTGGCAATATTCTACTATTCTAGATTGATTAAGAAGATACTCGCCAGTATGATCAAGAAATTCCTTTTTGATTTTAGTTGGATACCGACCTACCAGGGCCTTAAACGTTTAGCACCTGAATTTGAAGCCATCGAAGTGATCGCGTCTACAAGATTGTTTATGTCCTTTGAAATTTCTTGCATGAAGAATGCTCGAGTCTACACATAATGTATTGCTCACTTCTTTGGCAACAGTCTCCCACGGTGTTCCTACACTCAGATTCGCCAAAAGCTCACTTCCATGATTTACTGCATCTGCCACTGCAGGTGGAACATCTGGAAGAGCCTGCAACATAATGTATCATGAAAACTGCTTGCCGTTTCCAACCAGAACAGCAATTAAAAACATAAGCTGCTTGCTGAAATCGTGCTTAATCCAAAGCACATTATTCTTAATTATACCCTGAATGATATGAAGAACATCCATTCATGCAAAAGCATTCTAAAGTAATTTGTTACAAGCATACTTGTTGTAGAGGAAGCCCATGATCTCCTGGTAACATTCGAATAGACAAGTCTAGCATTGAGCTGATTGCTGACTCTGAACTAAGCACCTGAGCCAAATTTGGAGTTTCATCTATTGAATCATCCTTGAACCTTATTAGAAGATTGCTTGAAACGCCATAGCATGACTTTATCTAGAAAATATATAAAGAATCAAAAAGCAGAAGTATAAAAGTTAGACTAGAGTCATCTCAGAAGGTAATTGCAGTATGCAGTACTTTTTCAATCCAATTAATAAGTGCAGCATCTTCAAATTTTTTAAATGTTTCACTTGAAAACCCCTCAATACTACATTGCGCTTAAACTTCAGAATAATGGGACGGAGCAACAAAAATGATCAAGATAAGTTTTTCAAACAGGGATGCTGATACCTGGGTGTTCTCCGTTCCCCCTCCCGGCATGGCATAAATCTCAAACGTTTTCACACGGTGTTCTAGCAAAAGCTTGAACCAGTTTAAATAGTTACTTATTTTCTTTCACTGTTGAGCTTAAAAGATATACTGAGAGGGATTGGATAAATCAGTTTCAGGATATTTGTCTGCAAAAAGAGGCTCTCCATAAACCACCTCGTTAAGGGGACACATAAATTAGCCAAAGTCTGGCTACGGCTCGAAACTGTATACCATGAGGTCCAAGTACCAACCAAGTAGGCAAAGCACATTTTCTCAAGGGTGAAAAGATCTGATAAAGAAGAATAAACAAGATTGTATAATGCAACAACCTTGGAACAAAAGAGTTGGAGATTTTACATAAAAGTCGTTGAGTTTCTTCCGGTTTTGGAGTAAAATCTTCTCTTCCCTTAGCTAAGTCCATGTATAAGGGAGGAAGTTGTTCAATTAAAGGTAGAACCTGCTTCATAAAGCGGGGATTAAGGCTTTCTATTTGCTATAGCGTCATCTTAGCCTGAAAGTAGGTGTAAAATAGAATGAGTCATTCATTCCAGAACCACTTACAAAGAATAAATTCAAGTTGACAAGACAAAATGAATATTGCCTCTAATGGAAGATATAATTAAGGAAATCAAAAAGGAAAATAAGACAAAATTTCACACAACAATATCATTCCTTTTAGGTTAGATATAAGAAAAAACAAATTGAAAGGCGCTCCTTCTATCAAACTATCATACTTAAAAACTAGACAGAAGAAGGCAAGTAATCAGAAATGTCACTTTTAAAATAGAGTTAATCATGTAAAGTTAAGAATAGTCTGATGTTAAATTTGGTACCTTAACTGAAAAGATATTTTAACTCTCACTTTATGTGCCATATAATCATTCAGTTAACTGTCGCAACGTGACCCGGATACGAATTCTGATGAAGTCTCACTTAAATGGCCTTCACTCCTATACTTGTTAAATTTATTACTACTTTATATTCTTTTATTTCTATAGGCCATATCATTATTGACATTTTCTTATTTGTGGGGCCGGATGGTTGAGATAAATTACTCACTCGACTTAATCTTAAATAGTCATTATGAAATAATTATTTATTGGGAGTCGCCAGATTAGTCATCTACTGAAGTTTATATTTTGAGGGTTACGAAACCCTAGAATACAAACTCTAAGGCCCACAATCATACTAGAGATCATATAAAAAGGGTGTGGGAGTTGATTACAATCACAAGTAAGGATCAACCTTCTTGTGATGCCCGAAAATTAGTACTCTATTAATTACGTGTTAACTTGAATTTTAATTTTTATTCGGTTTCAACATATGGCATTTAATTATAAATTTTCAAACTAAAGATTTATAAAACAAATTTATTATTATTCCGTGTAAGGAAGATTGGGTTTTCGTAATTTTGAAAGTCAAAATCTCTTAGGTACTCCATCGGAAGACCAATGGAACATGAAAGCTTTTTGTCATTCTCCTTTGTATTCCAATGGAAAACCACAGGAACACAAAAGGTTTTAAAATTTAAAATATCTTTTGTACACCGGTAGAAGGCTGAAAGAATGCAAAATATTTTATTATTTTTTCAAAATTTATAAAATCTTGATTTTCATTTTGAAAATGATATATCGATATTAAAATAATTTGTAAAATTTCTCTCATATTTTAGGAGAAATTTTACATGTTATTTTAATTTGGAGATATTGCCTTAATTTTCTAAAAAAAAAATTTCATATTTATTGAAAATTATTTATAGAATATCTTAGGACTCGATAACAGTATAAAATGATGAACTTATTCCTAACGTGTTCCTTAGGCATTAAAATATCCTTGTAATCACATAGGATTCGATTCCAACGAAATTACCAAAATGTCCTTAAGATATACTTTTAATATGAAAGTATCTCGGTACCGCTAAAGGACATTAAAATGATCTTAAAAGGCTAAACGAATCATAAACGTTCACCTTTGGCATAAAAGCATCCCGGTGAGAAAAAATATGAAAATGCAACCTTCGACATGAAAGTATCCTGGTAACCTTAAAGGACGCAAAAATAACCTTAAAAAGCTAAACGAATCCTAAACATTCACTTTTGTCATAAAAGTATCTCGGTAAAGAAAATTATGAAAATGCCCTTGAGGTATGCTTTTGACATGAAAGTACCTCGGTAACCTTAAAAGATGTGAAAATAACCTTAAAAGGCTAAACGAATCCTAAACGTTCATCTTTGGCATAAAAACATCTTGGTGAGTAAATTACGAAAATGCCTCTAAGGTATACCTTCGACATGAAAGAATCCCAGTAACCCTAAAGGACGCAAAAATGACCTTAAAAGTCTAAACGAATCCTAAACATTCACCTTTTGGCATAAAAGCATCTCGATGAGAAAAATTATGAAAATGCCCCTAGGGTATACCTTCGACGTGAAAGTATCCTAGTAACCCTAGAGGATGCGAAAATGACATTAAAAAGCTAAACGAATCCTAAACGTTCACCTTTGGCATAAAAACATTTCGGCGAAAAAAATTATGAATGTGCCTCTAGGGTATACCCTGACATGAAAGCATCACGGTAACCCTAAATGATGCAAAAAATAAATAATGATGATTTTTACTCTAAACAAGTAATTTAGATTACAAAAATGACTCAAAATACAAAAATTGCTGATTAATCCCTAAATTTCTCAAATTTAAATATTAGTCTTGACTTGGTTTAAAAATGCTAAAAATACATTTTTTGACCCAAAATACCTTAAATGAGAAATTTAAAGTTAAAATACCTAAGATGCAAAAATACCTTTAAGTCCTTAAATTTTCAAAAATTGCATTTCATACCCTATCAGAGAACCAAAATAATACGAAAGATTTTAATATTTTTAGCACATCACTAGAAGACCAATGAAATGCTAAAAGTATTTAAAATAATCTAAGTGGTGGATTTCATGCTAATGATAACCATTTTGTACAAAAATGCTAGATTTCCCTAAGGGTCCCTAAACTTTTTCAATTTTACACTTAGGCACCTAAATATAAAAAACAACCTAGATAATTACAAAATATAATTAATCAGGTGAAGATCAGCATGTAAATCATAAAAAACATCCATATGAAGGTTCGGTCAAATACCTTTGACTGAAAAACAAAATTTTCCATTATTTACAAACTAACAGCTAAACTTTACGAAATTGTAAAATGCCCCATAAAGTGTGAAAAATATTTAAAGCATGATATGAAATATCCAAAATCAGTTTCCAAATTATCCATGAACCTTTCGGTCAAACCCTTTTGACCATAAAGCAAAAACTTTTTATTATTTGCAAACTAGTACCTAAACATCCTAAAATTATAAATTAGCCCTTACATGATTAAAATGTAAAATTAAGCTTCAAATAAATCAAAATAATCACAAAAATCACATAGAAAGTCACAAGCCAGATTCAGTCACTTCTTTTTGCCCCTAGAATAAATTTTTCAATATTTACACAAAGTCCCCAAACTTCTTAAAATTACAAAAATACCCTAAGACTAAAAACTGTATTTTAACTTGATAAATGCATAAAGTGCACTCCCAAGAATGCATGTGTACTTCAGCCAAGCATATAGGTCTAAACAAAGATTTTTTTTATTTTTTTTATTTATTTTTTTATAGATTAGCCCTTAAACTTTTTATATTTACAAAATGACCACAGAAACAAATATACAAGCATGAATTTCAGCCAACACCTAAACAATCTACCAATCAACTTTTTAGAACTCGGTAATCACATGTTCACAGTTTATTTAACACAAATTAGCACCATTATATGATAAAGTTACAAAAATAAGTATATAAACATGTGATCTCACCATAATAACAAGAAAACACTAAAAGATATATATATATATATATATGACAAACACAACACCAAAACATTATATCAACATAAACATGATTCATGAAAAAAATAATTTACTAACAAGCAGCAAAAAATGAGAAAATTAGTTTATGGCCGTTATGCTTAGTCTTTCAACAAAAATTAAAAAAATCCATGAACTTAAACATATTTTTGGCTCACCAAAGAGAAGAAAAATGTATCAAACAAATAAAACTCCAAGGAGTTAAGTGGAGATTTATACCTTAACAAAGCATTGAAAATTTTTTCAAGTATTTTTTTTTCAACTCCTTTTTTCTTGGTCTAAAAAACTAAGAAAACTTAAAGAAAGCATAGGGGAGGATGATTTGGCCAAGGAGGATTTTCAACCTCTTTGGCCAAAATTACATGTCTTTTGATGCTTTTTTTTTTATGTTAAGCTTACTTGTTAGGTTGAAAATAATAAATCTTGGTCATAAGCCCATACCTTTGTCATCTTTTCTTACAAGCCACCATCTCCATTGTCATGATTATGCTAGCTTAGGTGAAATGATGATTTCGGTTAACTTGATGGAGTTAGTTGGAATGAACTAAATCAATTAGAAAAGAATTTATTTCCAACTAAATTAGATTTCATGCAACTAAATCGGCAAATTATAAAATTAACTATGTAAAAGAAAATTTACATCATGAGTTTACAAGTAAATATAATCTTAGAAATACAGAAACAAATGCAATCAAGATGCATAAAAAGCCTAATTGGAAATTTCAAAAAAAATGATAATACATTAAAATTCATGTACTCAACAAATTTCCACACTTAAGAATTTAATCATATGAAAATCCTAATCAAAATTACATAAAAAATAAAAGATAATAAAAATTTTGAATCAAAATAATTGATATAAAAATAACTACAAAAATTAAAAGAAAAAGTTAGTGGAAAAAAGATGTGCTTCTTGAGAAATTAATGGGCTTGTTAAGAAATTAACGAGCTTATTAGGCTTATGAGGCTTATTTGCAAAAGTTGAAAATTTTAAGCCCATTAAGGTTGTTTTGCCAAATAAAATTAATAAAAATAATAATTAATAAAAAAATTTCATAAAGATTTTGAGTATTAAATATGCAAGAAAAATTTTTGAGAAGTATTCTGTGCAAGAGAAAAGAGAAGAAAAAAATTAAAATCCAAAACTCGTAAAATTTTTCGAGAAAAACTTTATGGAAGAAATTTGTTATTTTTGAAAAAATAAAAAAACTCATAAAATAAATTAAATTTTTAAAAATTGATTTAACATAAATTTAATGAATTTTAAGAATCTTAAACTCGAAAGTTCTTCTCAAAAAATTTTACTGAGTAGAAAACTTCGCATCTTGAAAAAAAAAACTCATAAAATAAAATAAAATTTGAAAAACTGATTTAATAGTGATTAAATGAAAATATTTAAGGAATTTTGAAGTTTGAAACTCAAAAAAATTTTATCGAAAATTTTACAGATTAAAAGAAAGCTCATATTTTAGAATTGAAAATTTTCAAAGAATATATTAAAACTTATATAAAATGAATTAAATAAAATATATTATTCAAAATATTGATTTATAGAATGGTAAAGATAAAAATTTGAAATCTAAAATACTTTAATCAGGAAAAATTTCACGAGTATAATACTTACTGTACTGTGAAAAATTCAAAATTAATTATAAAAATGGACAACTTGACACCTTGTAGTATAAAACATCAACAAAAATTTTCCCTTGAATTTTTTTTTTGATTGTTTGGAGTGTATATTGACATAAATATCATATAGATATCGGTAAAAATATATGATAGTGAATTTCCTAGTTTGATCCAAAATTCTTGAACAATCCCTAAAAATAAGAAATTTGATTGCGATATCATCTACAACAATAGATTTTCAAAATTTTAGCAAGCAAATTTTAAAAATAATTTTTCTTAAATATTCATCTTGTGTATTCGAAATTAGAGACCAAAATATGACTTTTTCTATCAAATAAACTTACGGCTATTCAAATTATGACTAAAAAGGTCTTGGAAACGTCTTGTTCATCTTAAAAAAATCACTCCCAAAAAGGATGGCTGTTAAGTTCTCGATCTCAGATATTCAAGATTATTGGAGAAGAGACTTCGATGAAATTAGGTGTCTACACTAACGTAAGAAATAAAATTGATGACCTCTTAAGCTATCTTGTGATGGCACGTAACAAATCCTAACAATTCCACATCATCCAAGTATGAAATTTGTTGGCAAAACAAAAAAAACCTACCTACAATATGGCATTACATGATTGGTTATGATACTCCATAATTCTGCTTTTTTTCTCTCTCTATTCTTCATCATATTTTTTCTTGTTTCCACTTCTTTTAACTTTATTCTTTCTCCAATTTCCATTCGTTTTCTCCACATCATGATATTTTCTCTCTCATCACAGTGGAATCGTAGTTCTGTCCTACACCCTTTAAGATCATCATCATTTATCCAAAGGTAAGACATACCCTAAGCCAAATCCAAGGTAGACCTTCCCTCAAATTTTTTATGAACCAAACAGAGCTTAAGGTTACAAAGAAATGACCCACAGGAAGGGTATTAATATAATGCCCTATGTCATAATAGCACCTAATCCCATTTGAGACTTAAAAGACCACAAGTAAAAATTGACAACTGCATAAAGTGCAAGTAGGGATAAAAAAATTCTTAAGGCAAAACAAGCAAAAATAAAACCTAAGCTATCATGCTTGACAAGAGCCCAAAGGCAAAGTACCTAACACCAGCTTGACGTGAGAAGAAATCGCATATAGCTTCAAAATTCAGAAAAAGAGTCATATCAAAAAATAATGCTACAATGGTGGCATTCCCAAAATTAAAAAATGTTTACCAAAGTAGCATGCAGTCAAGAAATTCATGCATTTAACGTGTTAAATTCTCCAAATCATAACATACAATGTCACTGAACAGGTTAAAAGTAGTCCTTATGATTTTTTTACAAAGAAATCAAGTCTACGTTGGGTGTTTTAGACAACATTATAAGCCTCATTGCTTTTAATGCAAGAAAACAATCAAGTGGTGTTTTTAACCCTAAGCAGATTGTTGGCGAAGGTGTAATTTGTGATAGAAAAGGTTCCATGCTTTGGGCAACTGGCACACAAACAGGTGAGAACCAGGGGATAGCTAAGCTTGCTTCCTGTGAGATTAGAAAATGATTTTTTTTTTTCAATCTGATTTCAACTGATAAAAGGAGTTATATGGTAGCTATGTTGGGATGATACATAAGCTGTCAAATGCAAACTAAAAAAAAAAAAAAAAATTCAAAATAAGATCAGTTGATCAGTTTCTGACTTAAGGGATACAAAGAACATGCAAAGTGAAGATGATCTCATCCATCTCATTTATTTGCTTAAATTGAGATTGTAGAGACACTAATGAAAGGGGAAAAGGATATTTTTACTTATATTTTGCTGGCTTGTCTAACTTTTAACTTTTCTCGAAATCATATTCACATGTAAATTGTAAGTTGAAAACTTTTTGATGGACTAATTTGATTTGGGACAATGTAGACACTTCTATAACCTCACATAACTGGCCTTATTTTTAGGTAAATTTAGACATGCATAATAAGAAGTAGAAGTACCTTGTTATTGAATGGCATTAATATATTCCAGCTCCTTTGCACAACATATCTTGAACCTGTACAATAATTTCATTAATCAAATAACTAGCTCCAAACAAAACCAACTGCACGCGATGAATATCACACACAGAGATCTAGTAATACCAATCAAAAGGTGGATGATAAAACCCAAAGAATGGCTAATACCAAAAGTAGGAAGATCATGCACTTATATGATAAAGCTTAAAGTCACCTTTTGAGTTCCATTCATACAAGAATTTAGAAAATGGTGGGGGAGGATTTCAATCGGAAGAATATTAATTTTTAAAATTATATCAACAACTCACTGTTTCTTATAGAAATCATAAACACCTGTCAAGTTTGAACTGGACTTCTTCGGCAATGAAGAAGTAATCAAACCCAGTAGCATATGGTGTTGCAATCACCAAAACACCCCTTGATTGCAGAAAAGGTTATTTAGTGAAGTCCTCTATTCCTCAGTAAGATAACCCTATTAGGATCCAGCTTTATTCATATTAAATTGCAATTTAGGTGAAGAGGCTGATAAAAGATAGTATCCTCAATAATAAACTAAGGGCTGAGAAGAATGTATCGAAAAGATGTTAAAATAAATTACACATAATACAAGACATTTACGCAAACTTTCTTATAAGGAAAATATATCTGCAGTATTGCTACCATACAAAAAATGCCAATTTTCGAGGCCCCCAATCAAATGTTTGGTAAGCAGGCAATTGATTAGAATATGCAAGACACTCATTTTTCTAAAAGGCGCTCTCAAACGATAGGTAAGCTGAGGAGCAGCTCCGACAAATATACCACCGATAAAATGAACAACTGAATTAGGTTTCAAACCCTTGGGTTTGAGAACCCATGCTCCCTGGATGCGTCAAAGAAGTCCGATCAATTAAACTAGCAATAAGCTTAGTAACAAGCTAATTTCTCAAATGCAGGAAAATGTTAATAGCGGTGGTTTACAAAGAATAAACATGATGCCCAAATCAGAAACAAAAAATAAGTAATGCACAATTTGACAAGGTTGGATAAAGAAAAGAAAAGAAAATTAATAGCAGATAAGACTTTGACTTGGCTCCAATCACTTGAAACACCCCAAACGCCTTGCGACTGTGCTACAGTCTCTGTTAGC
>JBBYHO010000021.1:381441-427495 GCA_038382025.1 Adansonia gregorii
ATTAATTTTATGACACAATTTAAAGTTTTTATTATTTGGTAAGAATTACGACTAAATATTATAAAAATTACATATAATATTAGGATAAAGGTAATATTTATATGTAATATGTGTTGTAGATAATATATGTATACAAAGAATCTTTTAAGATAATATTTGTGCATAATTTTTTACATACAATCATAATCAGATTATATACATATATTATAAGTTTACATAAAATATTACCAAAACTATAATGTATTTATGAAAAAAAATAAAGTATAAGTTTTTAGAAATTATTTTTTATTAAATATATTACATATGTAGGAAATTAATATTTTCACTAATTTTGGAAGTCAAAAAAATTTTTCTGTTTTTATTTTACTAATATACTTCTTAGTATTAATAGTAATTATATAATATTATATTAATAAGGAATTAATTTTATGACAAAATTTAAAGTTTTTATTAGTCGGTAAAAATTAGAACCAAATATTAAAAAATTACACATAACATTAGGATGAAGGTAATATTTGCATGTAATATGTGTTACAGGTAATGTATGTATATAAAAATCTTTTACGATAATATTTGTATGTAATTTTTTAAAAACAAACATTATAACTTTACATAAAACATTACTAAAATTGTAATGTATTTATGTAAAACATTCTTTTTAAAATATTAAATATCCTCTTTTCAAAGTAGTTTTTGATTTTTTGTTAAATATATTATATATTTATGGAATTATTTTTTTAGTAATTTTGAAGTGAAAAACTTTTAGACTTATATTTTATTAATATATTTTTTTAGTATTAATAATAAATATATTATATTAAAAAAATAATTTTATGATAAAGTTTAGATTTTTTATTAGTTGGTTACAGCTAAAGATTATGGAAGTTTCACATAAATATTACAATTTACATAAATAATTAAAGCCTAGATAATATTTGCAAGTAGTATTTCTTATAGTTAATGTATTTCTGAAAAGAATCTTGAATGAAATATTTGTATGTAACAAATTACATATAAAATTACCGGATTACATACAAACGTTATAGTTTTACATAAAATATTACCAAAATCTTAATGTGTTAATGTAATTTCTTATAATTTAATGTGTTATGACAAAATTTAAAGTTTTTATTAGTCGGTAAAAATTAGAACCAAATATTAAAAAATTACACATAACATTAGGATGAAGGTAATATTTGCATGTAATATGTGTTACAGGTAATGTATGTATATAAAAATCTTTTACGATAATATTTGTATGTAATTTTTTAAAAACAAACATTATAACTTTACATAAAACATTACTAAAATTGTAATGTATTTATGTAAAACATTCTTTTTAAAATATTAAATATCCTCTTTTCAAAGTAGTTTTTGATTTTTTGTTAAATATATTATATATTTATGGAATTATTTTTTTAGTAATTTTGAAGTGAAAAACTTTTAGACTTATATTTTATTAATATATTTTTTTAGTATTAATAATAAATATATTATATTAAAAAAATAATTTTATGATAAAGTTTAGATTTTTTATTAGTTGGTTACAGCTAAAGATTATGGAAGTTTCACATAAATATTACAATTTACATAAATAATTAAAGCCTAGATAATATTTGCAAGTAGTATTTCTTATAGTTAATGTATTTCTGAAAAGAATCTTGAATGAAATATTTGTATGTAACAAATTACATATAAAATTACCGGATTACATACAAACGTTATAGTTTTACATAAAATATTACCAAAATCTTAATGTGTTCATGTAATATTTACTATATATGTGTATTGTGTGATAATTTATGTAATATCTAATGTATATGCATAACTATAATAAAATGCATAATACATATTTTTATTAAATATGATAATAAACTTATGTAATGGATAATATAATTCATGTAACTTTTATATTTTATGTAATACTATTTTCTATTACCTTTGTTAATATATTTATGTAACTTACAAAATTTTTATGTAAATATAATAAATTTATGTTTTATAATTTTTATTATCTTTTATTAGAATTTATGTATTTTATAATGTATATATGTAATTATAAGAAAAATATGTAATACTTAATTATATTATCTACGATGATAAACTTTGGTAATTAGATAATATAATTTATGTAACTATAATATTTTATGTAATACTATTTTTTATGACCTATTGATAAGATATTTTTGTAACTTATAAAAGTTTTATGTATATATGATGAATTTATGTATTAAAACTTATATTATATTTTATCATAATTTATATAGATAATATATATATTTAATTGTAATAAAATATGTAATACAAATTTATTTTATCAATCATAAAAATTTATGTAATAGATAATATAATTTTTGTAACGTAATATTTATTGGTAATTTTTTAATCATAAAGATTTATGTAGCTTTTAATATATTTATATAATTGTAATATTTTATATTATATTACATAATAGTATGTGTAAAAAAAAAAACCCAAACACAGCAACCGGTAATCTTATCACAAGCTCTTCCTAAGGAGAGCATTATAGAAGCCTCTCTATCTGTGGCTTAATCAAAAAGCTAGAATCCAGACTCGGTTACTGGTAACTTTAAAGTTTTTGGCTTTGGTGGGCGAAATCTTAAATTTTCAGAATTTTCTTAACCAAAAATTTGAATTTCTCTTCCTCAAGACAACATGAAGAAGTAAATCATAATCTATTTCTTTTAGGGTACTTTAGTCAAGTTTAGGATAACTTTAAAAATGATAGATTCATATAGATGGCTAATCTCATATAAATAAAAAAGATTATGGCAACTCTTGATGATTTGCGTCTAATCACTAACTTCATATTTGACACATTATGACAATATGCAAAAAAAAAAATGAAAACAACGGGCGTTCGAAGCTTGATTGCCATGGGGTAGGTATTAACACCACAAAGCACTTGTTTGAAAATGATACCAATTAATCATGTATTATTTTTTTATCTTTGTTATAACGATCTTAGGATCTCCAAGATTTTGACAAATTTTAAAAAAGGATTACAGATTTAAAGAGATGGTTTTTGAAAAATCGTAAAATGAGTTGCAACTAATTCTTTTTTGCTATATGTGAGTGATTATCTATAAAAATTAATCTTTTTAAGAAACCCTAAAACTATTTAAGATCTATCAAAAGAAAATTTTTAAGGTTTGTGCTAAAACTAGGAGAAAACAAAAATAGATCCTAGAATCGATTACGTGAATGGAATGTGTTAGTACCCCATAATGCCTGTACGTTAGTAACAATTAATCATGTATTATCTCTAATTCAACAAAAAAGTTAGTTTTAACTATAGCATCAAACTATAATTCATACAATCAAACCGGTAACTTTATTTTGAAACGTTTGTAAAGATAGCTTTTGATGTTTAAAATGTCTATTAAAACATCTTAAACTAACTTAAATTGTTTAAGAAAAACCACCTCAAAACTCAAAACAAAGAGGTTGAACTTAAAAAAGGAAAAAGCTTTAGGCTTTTCCTATTCAAATTTTAATCTTTCTTTGCTCCCCCTGGCATACAACTGGCAATAAGAACAACTAAAGGTTTATATCTTAAATCTAGGTTATATTCCACCAGGTAATCTTTTATGAACCTTTAAAACGTTAGCTTAGCCCATGGGTTGAATAAATCTGGAAATGAACCAAGGAAAAACCATAGCCATAAACATTGGATGAATGCTACATCCAAATGGTTAGAATTAGGGCCTTATCTTAATAGAGCCTTTTGTTGAAAGCAACCCCAAAACAACATCTCATCAGCCATTCATTTCTTCATACAATTATAACTTAAGCATTAAATAGAGAACCAAAGAAATCATAGATCGCGGCTTCTTTTAAAGGCGTATTATATTTGAAATATCACCATTCAAGTTATTCATTAGCCCTTCATTTCCTCACACAATGAAATGCAAAATATTGAGAAGTAAAGAAGGAAAAGATAAAAATTAGCTAGCCTAAAAGAAAGAAAACTATCTCAGAAAGAAAACCTATGTTTTCTCTCGCTATAAGCTACCAACTTTTTGATTTTTTCAAAGAATTTATAGAACCTAGATGTGTTCTTTTCTGTTGTACCATTCCTCTTATCTAGTCAAAATGTTGGTTTTAATGCATGTCCTTAGATCATTTTATTTAAGGATTAGAATTTTTCCAGCAAAAGTCTTTCTTTCTTTTTTATTTTTATCCTTTTTTAGACCTTTAATTACCTTAAAACAAATTGATGAGATCAAATAATTAGAATAAGGGAGGGATAATTTTTAAGTTACCCTTCTTTCTTTTTTATTTAAAAGACATTTTATTTTACTTTCTTTGTTTTTCAAACTTTTAAGAAGCCCATTTAAAAATTTAGTAGTGATCAGTTTTAAAGCTTAAGGTTAAAACTTCCTTTGTCCCATACTAGAGAATTGAAGATTAATAATTCTTATAGTGCCATTTGGTTTTTGGTTTTACCAATTAAAACTCAAGGAAGGTAAAAATTTAGGGTATCTTAGAAACAAAATTACAACCATAAACTTTTAAATTCTAGATATCTTGGAGAAATATAAAAATTATTTGTAAATATGCTCCAACAAAATTAGGTGTCTATAACTAACTCTTTTTGCACATTGCTTAGAATTTGAAATAGGACAAAAAAGATAGACAATATTTTTTTTATTATCTTGATCATTTTCTTGGAAGGGTTCTAGCTTTTATTGAGAGAAAAAGGCCAAAAAAATTAGTCTTTCATCTTTTTATTATAACTATTATTATTATTATTTAAAAAGAATACCTTGACTACAATAGCAAGGTTTGACTTATTTCGTGAAAACATCTTTGATTTTCAAAAGAAAGTACCTTGACTAACACCAAGGCTTGACCTAATTTTTGAAAATGGGTTCAATTTAAAAAAAGATTACCTTAACTAACACCAAGGCTTGATTCATTTCTTGAAAATGGAATCAATTTTTAAAAGAGGGAATATCTCAACTAATATCAAGGCTCAACCCATTTCGTGAAAATAGATTTGGTTTAAAAAAAAGAATTCCTTAACTAACAACAAAGCTTATTTTTTATAAACAAATTATGGTGGAAGTAGACTTGGTAATTCATTTATTTATGTCATGTTCATGTATTTTGCCATGTCATAATAGTATTTAAGATATTTTATATCTATATAAATTTTAATATTTTAATAATTCGTATTATATAGATTTTAAGACTATTATTCTTGTTGTGTCAGGTTTTAAGTATTTTATCCATGTCATATTTGTGTAATCATGTTTAATATTGCCAAATTTAGGTGGAACTACTGGTAATGGTGGTAGAAGGATTAATTACATTGGTATTTCCAAAGAGTATAAAGTTATTAGGTAGTTTTCTCCATTACCATTGTTTGCAAGGTATTTTCATTGGATGTATTTCTACCTCTATTCATAGGTTGAGCTTGACGAGTTATGAAAGATGATGTAAGCTTGAAGATGGTTTCCATCATCTACCTATTGTCCTTTTCTAAAGTTTTTATCCTTTTTTAGACATCTTGGATCATATTCATCAGCACTTGGTTGTAAGCATAATAAGAGTGTCTTTGTTTTTTGTCAAAGTG
This sequence comes from Adansonia gregorii, assembly GCA_038382025.1. NCBI lineage: Eukaryota > Viridiplantae > Streptophyta > Magnoliopsida > Malvales > Malvaceae > Adansonia > Adansonia gregorii. The sequence goes on from JBBYHO010000021.1 coordinate 387,044, forward strand.
GTTCATATTTTTTGGCAAGGTTCATGTTGAAAAACTTCACCTAATGCAATTAGTCCTCTCTATTAGAGTTGCCAAAATGTTTAGGGTTTTTTGGTAGAAAGAGGAAGTGTTGTAAATGAACAAATATGTCAGAAGATGGTCAAGAGAAAGGTTAGAGTTGACCTTGAAGCACTAAGTGCATTGAACGATGATGGTAGGTAAGGTAAGAGGAACAATGGTGGAATGGGGTTGAGTATGGCTAGGAATAAGATTACGGAGAGAATAAAAAAAGGACAATTACAAAGACAACTTAAGAATAAGAGTTCTACCAAAGTGCTAAAAGTCCTCTTGAAAACTTTTATTTATAGGAGTAAAGAATAGAAGTTATATTATAAGAATTAAATAGAAATAATGATAGAAATTGAGAGCAACTAAAGCATTAATGCTTTGTTTGATAAGAGTTTAGATTATTATTGGTAATAATGAATAGTGAACAAGAGTCTATTATTTGTTCTTAAGGAAAAAAAACACAAACTTTAGGAAAAGGTTTAGAAGAGACCTTTTAATTATCTCTATATCTAATCCATCAAGCCAGTCTCTCCAAAATATCCTAATGGTGAAATTAACTCAATAACTTTGCCATATTTTGAGGTTCTCTCCATTTTTTCTATTTTAGTATAAAATATTACAAGTGGAACATCTTTTTTATAGTATTTCTCTATGGGAGTGTCTTCCCATGAGTTTTTATTCTGTGAGTAACTTATTCCATGAATGAGTAGTTCTAACAGAAACTATTGTGAACAAGGATAGTTATGTACAAAAGATGTACTTAATAAGAGTTATTCGCAACAATTGTTTTATGAATAAGAACTGTTTTAAACAAGTGTTTGAAATGAATTTCTAAATAAGAGCTATTTTAAAGAAGTGTTGCTTTGAAGACAAGCTATTTCGAATAAAGTTATTCTAAACAAGAATTTTCTAGTGTGTTAGCTTTGAATTAATTTATAGTTTTGATATAACTACAACTTGAATCTAAATTAAATTGTATAAAAAATGTTTTTGAAATCACCTTATTAATTTAAATATCTCAAAAAAAATGTTTTAAATGTATACTATCATTTAGAATATTTTTGAGATGAATTTGATTAAGTTACCAACCAAGAAAAATGAGTTTATAAGGTATTTTGATGTATGTATTGACACATAGTATCAAGGTATCGATACTATGTGGAAAATCTTTCAAAGTATCAATATAAGCACTCATGTACGATACAAACTTATGAGTATCGATATAAACCATGTTGGAATCGATATGAGGGCTTGGTAATAGCTCAAGTTTGATAAAACCCTCATTTATATCGATACAACCTAAACATGAATTATAAATATAGAAAAACAATTGTTAAACTTAGAAAAGAAAATGAATTATTAAATAAAAACAAAAATTGAATTTAAAGAAAAGATTTTTAAACTCAAGGAAGAAAATATATCATTAAGTATGACAAAAATAGAGCTAGAAAAGGAGATAGATAAGTTAGAAGATATAAATAATGAACTAACAAAGAATGACATAAATTTACATAACTTATTTTCTAGGTTTTATGCAGCACAACAAAAGTTGAATGACATGTTAGAAACATAAAAAGCTGTCTTTCAAAAAAATGGATTAGGATATAATGGCATCGAAAAATAAACTTATTTTAAAACTTTCTTAGTAAAACAAAATCATTTCTTATAATAAATCTAGCAAATGCACTCATTGTCATCAAATAGGTTATACATATCATAATTGTTCCTTGAAGGCAGTAAATTATAGCAGTATGCTTAAAATGAGTGTATGGATTGCTAAAGGAGTTAGTATATCTTAAAATGAGGTTGCTAAAATGAAATAGCTTCTAAAAGGCACAGAAATTATGAATACTAATGTTTAAAGACCTAAGAAAATTTTGGTACCTAAAACTAGGCATAATTTTGTGGTTGTAAGAGAGAAAGCATTTTTTTCAAAGAAAATTTAATGAAGAATAATTCTTGATACCTTGATAGTGAGTGCTTGAGACATCTGATAGATGGTAAAATCAAATTCGTGGAACTAAAGCATAAAGATACTGGCAAATGTCATTTTTGGTGATAATTCAAAAAGACAAATAAAGAGCATCAGAACCATCGATAACAATTCTTTAACTCAAATTAAAAATGTATTACTTGTCAGAGGTCTCAAATATAACCTCTTAAAAACGGTATGAAAGTTATTTTTTGAATTCATGAATCATCTTCATAGGTCATAGATAAGGAAACATCTATGTTATGTATGTGGATGACATCTATGTTGTGCATTTGGATGACATTTCATCTCAAAATATTTGTTTTTGCTGCACAAGATGACATTACATGGTTGTGGCATAGAAGATTAGACTAGTATGCATATGATTTCTAAATTATCCAAAAATGACTTAGTAGTTGGATTATCAAAAATAAAATTTGAAAATGATAATATTTATGATGCAAGTATTCAATGAAAACATAGGAGAACTTTATTCAAACATATTAATGGTGTTTCAACTTTTAGAATACTTCAAGCTATTCATATTGATTTATTTGGTCCTACTAAGACATTGAGCTTAGGTGGTAAACAATATGGATTTGTCTTTGTAGATGACAACTCTAGGTATATTTGAGTTCTCTTTTTAAGCTCTAAAGATGAAACATTAGAAAAGTTCATTATGTATTACAAAACTATTCAAAATAAAAAAAGGACATTCAATTTCAAGGGTAAAAAGTGACCATGCAAAAAAATTTGAAAATCTTAGTTTTAATAAATTTTGTTATGAAAATGGTATTAATTTAACTTTTTGGCTCCTAAAACTCCTCAACAAAATGGAGTTGTTGAAAGAAGAAATAAAACATTAGAAGAAATGCTAGAACAATGCTTTGTGAAAACAATTACCAAGATATTTTTAGTAAGAGCCATTAAATAGTACATGTTATAAAAAATGACCATGAAAAAAAAATATGAAAATCTTAGTTTTAATAAATTTTGTAACGAAAATGGTATTAATCTAACTTTTTGGCTCCTAAAACTCCTCAACAAAATAGAGTTGTTGAAAGAAGAAATATAACATTAGAAGAAATGGCTAGAACAACGCTTTGTGAAAACAATTACCAAGATATTTTTAGTGAAAGCCATTAAATAGTACATGTTATATTACAAATAGAGCAATAATTAAGCTTATTTTAAAGAAAACTCCATATAAACTTTTCAAAAGAAGAAACCTTAGCATTAGCTATTTTGATATTTTTGAATGTAAATATTTTATATTAAATAATGGATAAGATAATCTTGGCAAATTTGATACAAAAACTGATGAAGGAATATTTCTAAGATATTCCACAAATTCTAAAGCTTTTAGAGCATTGAAGAAGAGAACTTCAGTGGTTAAAGAATCTGTTCATGCAATATTTGATGAAGCTAATCCTACCTTGAAAGAGGTATCTCTTGATAATAATGTAGAAATTTATCAAGATAATCCAACGTATCACAAAAGAAACAAGAATAAATAGCTAATGATTAAGAGGCTCTAAACAAAGATGAACTTCATAAGCCAACTCAAGTGAAAAAAGAAAGAAATCATTCAAGATAATTGACTTATGTTAAAGATGGTAAGATTATTGGTGTATCAAGGGGTGACAAATAGATCATCTCCTAGAAATACTTGCAATTACATAGCTTTTCTTTCTCATAAAAGCTTTATATGGTTTAAAGCCAGCTTTTAGAGCTTGGAGTGAAAGACTTTCAAAGTTCTTGATTGAATAAAAGGTTTTAATAAAGTCAATATGGAGAAAACTCTTTTTATAAAAATAAAAGGCAAGGATATTTTTATGGTCCATTTTTGTATTGATGATATTATCTTTGGTAGTATTAATGAATCTTTTTTCCAAGAGTTTTCTAAGCTTATGTAAGGTGAATTTGAAATAAGCGTGATAGGAGAGTTAATATTTTTGGGACTTCAAGTTAAAAAATGCAAGGATGACATATTCATCAATCAAGCTATATATAAAGAAAGAATTGCTCAAAAGATATAAGATGGATGAAACAAAGAGATAAGTTATTATTTTTCAATCTAATACAATATTAAATAATAAGAGACTAAGTTTTTTTCACACTTACTCCCCATCATGTTGTTAGAACAAAAATTTCATATGTTTCAATGTGGAAATATTTGATACATGAAGACATGATTTGATTTAGGTTCTTAACTAATAAATTCTATATATTATATCGGATAGAAATAGATCTTGTTGTTGGAATCCCTATCTAAATCCACAATAGTAGGCTAGATTGATGTATTTTGAATTCATATATAACTAGTCAATATCTAGTATCCCATATATATGTGTTCCTTCCAGAACGTAAGCCAACTATTCATATCTTAGGTTCAATAGGATTCTAAAATTATTCCTTAAAGGATAGACAAAATTTGGTTTGGAGCCATTAGAATCCATATACCTAATTCCAGCTCTTTTTCTTTTTTTTTCTTAATTTCACACATATGAGCACTTCAACAAGCTTGAAAACGATGGAGGTAAATATGACAACTCTAAATTTTATAGGTCTATGATAGGCTCATTGCTTTATCTTACTGCAAATAGATTTGACATAATGTTTAAAGTTAGCTTATGTGCTAGATTTCAATCTTCACCCAGGGAGTTACATTTAGTTATTGTGAAAAGAATATTTAGATATCTAAAAAATACTTATAATTTAGGCTTATGGTATCCAAAGGACTTATTGTTTGCCTTACATGCTTACTATGAAGTGGATTTTGAAGGATATAAGATTTATAAAACAAGCACTTTTGGTACATGTCAATTTCTTATAAATAAGCTTATATCATGGTTTTGTAAGAAACAAAAAAATGTTACTTTGTCTACAACCAAAGTAAAATATGTATATGCAGGAAGTTGTTGTGCTCAAAACTTGTGGATAAAACAACAAATGAAGGATTTTGAATTACCATAGACCATATTCCTATTAAATATGATACCACAAGTGCTATTAACTTCATCAAAAGTCCTATTCAACTCTCTAGAACCAAGAATATAGAAAAAAGGCATCATTTTATTAGAAATCATGAGTAAAAATGAGATATAGTTCTTGAGTTTGTTAATACCTTGCAGTAATTACTTGACATTTTCACTGAGCCACTTGACAAGGATAAGTTTTGCACAATTAAAAGTGAACTTGGCTTAATGAATACAACTTGAATTTATAAGTTTGCTAGGACTTCATAAATTTTATAAACTTGCCTCAATATTGCTTTTTGCTTACCATCTTTGGTGAAAACATTTTCCTTTATTTGATCATGAATAATGTATCGTTGCTTGAATTTTTTATGATAATTTGTGATTTTATGATGGTTGAATTTGATTTGAAATATTTTTTATGGTTATTTGTTCAAATTAGTACTTGCATTGCATAATTAAATGATTTTGGTAGTAAAATTAGATAAATAGGTTAGTTGTCTTGATACCTAGTAGGAAAATCAACTTGGTGTATCATGCAGCCTTAGTGTGGATTGATGTAGGCTAAAAAAATTCTTCTAATCTTGAGACCATGCTCCTCACATCAACATAGAATCCAAACTTGTTCATTCTATCGATACAATGCTCTTGGTATCAATATAGTGCATCGATATAGGCTTAATATATACACTAGTCCATTATATAAAAACCATTCCTGTCGAGCCTTAAACCATTGCTCATCCAATTTTTCTTCAAATACTTCCTACTTAAAATTGAAATTCATCCAATTCATCATCTTTGATCTATATTTGCTTTAAATCCATTCCTTATCATCAAATTCATCATTCTCTTTTAAAATTTCACTCTAATTGCACCCAAATCTCTCTAATTCAAAAATTCTCGTTCTTTAAACCCTAACCATTCCTTTTTCAAAACCTTAAATTTTAACATAGTTCTTCAAATTCCTTCATGAATTTCCATTCCCAATTTGTGACCTTTGTATCTAGTGGCATAGTTTTTGAAAAACACTCTAATTTCATCAAAATTCCTATCCAAAACTTGTGCCCACCAAATGTTTGATAAAAAGCCTTAATCAAGCAATCTTTAGACAAGACCATTTTGCCAACTCAGCCTAAGCACATGACCTAGTAACCTTGCTTCCATACACCTAGCTTAAACATATTTCTAACTAGTTTGTTCACTATTGAAACCCTCAAACATATCACCAATACTTGTTTTATCAATCAAATACTTTCGATTAACGAATCTACACTTTAAATCCATCTTTATACCAAATGTTCAACAAAATTTCTCAAAGAACTTAAAATAACACTATGTCTCCAAAAACTAAAAGGCCAGCTTATCGTGAGGGTCAGACCACTTATGCTTCCACTTTCTTCGCATGACAACAACATAAGGCTCAAAATCTAACCCTCGATGACTCTTGCTTTCGTGATCCTACAGCTTGTGAGCGTTTTAACACCATTTATGCTTGCACGCCCATTCTCGTAGGATGGCCTAGACAGAATCCTGACTAATTAGACTTAAAAGGCTAGTGTATTCCTCGTTCCTATATATATATATATATATCATTGTTTATTTTTATTTTTTGGGCCTATATCATTATTATCTTTTCTTTTTTTTTGGGGGTCGAGTCATCAAGATAAATTGCTTATTGGATTTAAATCTAAATAGTCGTTATAAGACAACTATTTATTTTTCTTAAAGTTGCCTTCAATCTATTTTTGCTAAGCGAGATTGGTCATCTACCAGAATTTATATTCCAAGCATTATGAAACCCTTAATAACAAATTTTTTGATCTGTAATAATACCAAAGATCGCAAGAAATGGTCCGAAAGTCGATTGCAATCACAAGTAAGGAATAACCCCTTTCATAATGCCTGACAACTAACACCTTATTAATCATGTGTTAACTTAAATTTGATTTTTAGTCGATATCAATATATGAAAATTAAAAGTCCCATATATATCATAATATTCATAAATTGAATTTATTTTTTCATAAAAGAAAATTTGGTTTTTAATATTTTTGAAAATTGAAATATTTTTTGTACTCCACTAGAGGAACATGAAATGTTTTATTATCATATCTTTCACACCCAACCAGAGAGTTGGAAGAACGTAAAAGATTTTGAAAATTAAAATATCTTACGTACCCCACCAGAGAGCCAAAGGAATACAAAAGGTTTTATTTTCATGAAATTTGAAAAATCTTAATTTTCAATTTAAAAAAGATATCTCGTTATTAAAATAATTTACAGAACCGCTCTCATATACGAAGAGACATTCCACGAATTACTTTAACTCAGATACGTTACCTTTATTTTCAAAATTTTGATTTTGTAGAAGAAAAATAAAACTTGTCTTATGCCACCTAAAGTACACTTTCGACATATAAGTATCTTGATGCCCTTAAAGGATTCAGTATTAAAATATATTACTAAAACATACATAAGATATACATTCAATGTATAACTATCCCAGTAACCTAAAAGACTTGATATTATCATAAACAATCTAACTTATTCCTACTGTGCGCCTTCAGGATGGAAGCATCTCAGTGATCACAGAGGACTTGGCTCTAATATAAATTACTAAAATATCTCTAAAGTCTACTTTTGACATGGAAGTACCCTAATAACCCTAAAAGACTTGATAATAATAATAACAAAGATGAACCTATCACAGTAATCACATAAGACTCGATTCAAAATTAAATTAAGTGTACATTCGATGTGAAAGTATCTTGATAACCTAGAGGGCTAAAAAATAAACTAAAATGACGATCTTGCCCCAAAAGTGTACATTAGATATCAAACATAACCTAAAATGCAAAAATTACTGATAAGTCCTTAAATTTTTAAATTTTGCATTTTGAACCCCATCGGAGAACTAAAAGAATGTAAAAGGTCTTAATATTTCCTATACCCCACCAAAAAAATGGAGGAATGCTAGGGATATTTCTAAAGTATCCAAAATATCCTCAAATATTGGTTTAATATGAGAATGGACCATTTTAACCATAAAATGTAAGGCTTTACTAAAGGTCCTTAGGCTTTCCTAACTTTAGTCCCTACATGATATAAAACACAAAATCAAACATCAAATATATCAGAATGAACATGAAAAATAATACCAAAAATCATAAGGAAGGTTCAGCCAAGAACCTTTGGCCTTGGAACAATTTTGTCACCTTTCACAAATAAGTCCCTAAACTTTCAAAAATTGCAAAAGGTCCGTAAAAGCCTAAAAATGCATGATGTACATTAAAATAAGCTAAAAATCAGTGAAAGATATTCAAAAAGGCTCATGAAGTATTTGACCAAGCTTGGATGGCCTAAAAATAATATATGCAATTTTTGTAATCTAGTCCCTTTGTTTTCTAAAATTAGAAAATAGTATTAAAAGTATCAAAATACCACCAAATAACAATTACAAGCATTCAGTCAAAATTAGAACAACTTATCCAAAGCTATAAAATTTTTGGTGAATTATTCTTTTGTTCCCACAACTTTTAAAAATCACAAAATAATCCAAATCATCATAACCAACAAATAAAACTAAATTCAAAGGCCACCATGAAATTTGGCCTTCACATTAAAAATTTTCGACACAATAAACATATATCCTGATTCTATGAAAGCTCAAATCAATGTCATCATATAAGAAACCATGAAAAATAAACACATAAACATGTTTTATCAACATATTCACATGAAAATGCCATGGAAAATAGTATCAACATTAACATATATATACATATATATATATATGAAAAAAATCAACATCATATCAACAAAAGCATATTTCATGAAGAAAATCAAGTTATTGTTGAGAAAATCAAAGAAAATTTTTCATAGCCATCATATTTGGCCTTTCAACATGGATCCAAATCCATGAGCACAAACATTATTTTGGCTCAGTAAAAGGAAGATAGATGAATGAAATGAACAAAACTAAAAATTTTCCAAGTGTTTTTACTTTAAAAGTGTAGAAAGTTGTAAAAAACTTGATTTTTCTTAAATGGTTTTTACTATTTTTTGCTTGGAAAACCCCATTCCTTTTATGAAACATCCTCCCTTTTTTTTATAAGGGAAGGATTCGACCATGGCTTAGATAAAATCCCCTTGGCCAAATGTCTAATTGATTTTCCTTTTTTTGTTTTACTTTTTCGTAGCTATTTAATTATAATAAGAATGAATTAATTTTTTTTGTCATCTTCTGTGAGTCATTATGGATGACTCGTCATATAATGATAATCAAGATAAGAACATATAATAACATGGGTGGGATCAAACTAAATAAGTTAGGGAAAAATTGAATTTCAACCAACTTTGCTTGCATGAAACTAACTTATTAAATTCTAAAATTAAAAATTTAAATTTAAAATAAATATAAACAAAATTTTGGAAATGAAAGAAATAAAATAAAATAAATCATAATTATAGAAAAATTGTGATTTGAAGTTCCAAACTCATAAAATTTTATGAGAAAGATCTTTATAAAAGAAAATTAATTTTTTTTGAAAAATGAAAACTCATAAAATAAATTAGAGTTTCTAAAAATGAATTAATATGAATTTAATGAAAGTATTTGGAGAATTTTAAAAATTCTAAACTTAGAAAAATATTACCAAAAAATTTTAAAGAGCAAAAAAGTTTCATTTTTTGCAAATGAAAATTTCCAAAAATACTTTCAAACTTATAAAAATGAATTGAATTCAACACGTTATTCAAAATATTAATTATTAAAAACAAAAAATGAAAATCTAAAATCCAAAACAAATTTTTTCGAAAAAAAATTTCACAAGCTTAATACTCGTGATATTTTGAAAAAAATCAATTTTAAATAAATTTGACAACTTGAACCTTGTGGTATAAAATGCCAACATAGATTTTTTGTTGAATATTTTGGAGTTTTTGGAGTGAGTATTGGCATAAATACTACACAGCTATCAGTGAAAATATATAACAATAAACTCTTAAAATTTAACGAAAAATCTTAAAAAATTCTTAAAATGGGAAATTTGTCCATAACATCATCTACAAAGATGAATTTTAAAATTTCAAAAGAATAAAGTTAAAAACTAATTTTTTTTACGTTGATGCTTATCTTTTTTTCTCTGAGATTTATGCTCTATGACTCTTGAAATAGGAACTTTTCTATCACGTGCATTAGTAGTCATTTAGACATGATCAAGAAAGTTTTGAAGATGCCCAGTCCACCTAAAAAGGTCAATCCTTAATAGGATGGCCACTAAGTTCTTGGTTTTGAATGTTTTGGGTTTGCCAGGAAAAAAGCTTGTACAAAATTAGGTGTCTACAGCTGCCCCTCTTTGTCCATTGCTAAGGATCAGGAATAGGGCAAAGACTAAATAGACATGATTTTGTTCGGGCCTTGTTGAGTTTTTCTGCAAAAATTTTTTCCAAACAAATAAATACACATATGTATGTACTGGCCAACTGCATTAGTTTTTTTTACCTAACTAACTACATTGGGCTTTCACCTTTTCATGCAAATTTCAATTAGGTTGTGGCCATAAACTATTCTTGGGTTTTTTTAATTTTGGTGCCAATTTCATTAAGATGAAACCATTAACCACTTTGGGCTTTTTAAATTTTAGTGCCAACTTCGATTAGGTAAGGCCATTATCTTCTTTTGGGCTTTTAATATTTTGGTGCCAATTTCACTGGGACAAAACCACCAGCTACTCTTGGGCTTTTTCATTTTGATGTTAATTTTGAAAGGGTTGAAATTTTTAGTTACTTTTGGGCTTTTTCATTTTGGTGCCAATTTTGACAGAGTAGAACCATCACCTATTCTTGGGCTTTTATATCAAGCCAACTTCAAGTGTTTTCTACCAAATGAAAAGAACTTAGAAAAACTCCGGTTGATCCTTCTGCTCAATCAAACAAACTTAACTTAAAGCTTTCTTCACTTATCTTTCATAGGATCAAATGAAGAGGCCATCTTACTACCTTGGTTCCTAACCAAGTGAAGTTGAAAATAGAACTCTGTAGATCCTTTTTCTTAATCAAATGAGTTAAATTAAAGCTTTCTTCATCTACCTTTTACAAAATCGAATAAAGAGGCCATCTTACTCTGTTGCTTCCTAACCAAATAAAGTTAACAAACTAAAATCCTATTTCATATACCTTTTACAGGATCGAATAAAGAATACATCTTGCTCCATCGATTCCTAACCAAGTAAAGCTAACAAACTTAAATCCTCTTCATCTACTTTTCACAGGATCAAATGAAAAAGACATCTTGTTCCACTGGTCTTAACCAAGCAAAGCTGATAAACTTGAATCCTACTTCACCTACCTTTCACAAAATCAAATGAACATGATAACTTGATCTACTTATTCCTAACTAAGTGAAGCTGACAAACTTAAATCCTTTTTACCTATCTTTCATAAGATTAAATGAAAAGGACATCTTGCTTTACTAGTTTCTAACCAAGTTAAGCTAACATACTTAAATTTTTTCACTTTTCCTTCATAAGATCAAATGAAGAGGAAATCTGAATTTGAAAATCATGAAGGTTAATTCTTCTTATATTGCAAGGCCTCATCAATCTAAGCCTCATGATTGCCAATTTATTTTTTTTCTAATGGCTTATTAAAGGTTTAAATCATTGAAGGGCGATTTCATGTTTGCCTCATGAAATCATTCTTTTAATTTTGACTTCAGGAAGCATTATTTGATTTTTCTTAAAAAGTCACTAGATATTAAATTAGTGTTTATCAATTTAAGGATACAATTTATGCAATTGAATAAAGTTAATGTTTTATTGCTTAAAACACATTTACATATTTTCATTAAAATCATAAGAAGCATCAAAATTCATCTAAATTTTAGGATTTTTGAAATGTGAATCCTTTATTATTCCAATTTAGAAAGGATCTACTTAATCAAAAGTTATGAAAATTTCAGAATGATTTCAATTATGAATTTTTCAATATTAAAGATAATGGACACATTATCTTTACACTCTTGTTTTTAAGGCTTTTTTTTAATTAATGATCATCACTTGGGCCATCTTTTAATGGAATGAGAAAATGAATTTAGAAGGACAAATGGGGTGGTATTTTTAAAATTTTTTTGAAGAAATTAATGTAAGAAGTTTGAGGTTTATTAAAATCAAGTTCATGTGGATGTTCTTTTGATAAGAATTCCTTGAAAGGTAAACAATCAAGTCATAATATCCTTGAAATCTTCAAAGACAATAGCTTGATAGTTGCTAACCTAATGCTAGTAAACCCCAAGTCCTGGGAGGTTAATTCCAAAGGCCTTTGGTAAACACTAATCTGAAGGTTAGACATGAAAGTTTTGAAATGTTATCTTAAAAAAATGTTTGGGTATTTAACTCAACCTTTTATTGACATCATGAAATTTCCAAAGGTTTGTGATCATTCTAAATTAACATGAAAGAGTTCTTTTGCTTTGGTAGCTATTTTTGTTGGTTTTAGAGCAAATTTAAAGACTTAAAGTTCGCTCTAGACTGCCTGTTTCGAGTTTTTACCTTAGTACTTTACTTTTTTCATTTTTTCTTTTTATTTTAATTGATTTCCATATTATATTCTCAAATACCTAAAAATCATCCAAAATTGAATTTGAAAAGAACTTCCTAGGAATGGCTTGATAACTCAAATGGATATGTTTAATCGAAATTGACTTTTATAGGTTTGTACTATAGGCCATGGTTCATGGTTTAAAAAGAGAAGGACAAATAGGCCCAAATTAAATGTTTAAGGGTAATTGAATCCAGGATCATTTCTCTTAAAAAAGAATTCAATTTGACATGCCTTTAAAGGCAAACATACATTTTTTTTCTTTATCTTTGTTTTTGCTTTTTCATTTTTCTTTACTTCTCTTTATTTCTTTCTTTATCATTTTTTTTATTCTTCACCTTAAAAGAACCTAGAATTTGAACTTTCTTTATTTTTTACTTTGAAGAAACTAGCAATTTAACTTTAAATTGGTCTTCGATTTTGTTTTATGGCAACTAGCTTATTCTTCTTATAACTTTAGCTTCGATTTTGTTTTGTGGCAACTAGTTTGTTCTTCTTATAACTTTAGAATGGAGTTTGCTCCTTCTAATCTTCTCTTACTTGCCCCTAGTGTACAGGGTAATCTTTGATTATGGTTTAAAGGAAAAATAAATTATCAGGCTCAAAAAGGACTACAAAAGGAATAATTTATTTAAATTGGCAAGCATTTTGCTAGAAAAATGGATGGTTTTCTTTTTGGAGTCATCTTGAGTACTCTAACAGCATGATGTTACATTTTTTTTTTTTACATTTTAGCTTAATGAATCCCCTTAAAAGTTATCAATGTCATTGCCACTAATGAATCTTGGTTCTAGTTAAACCTTTAAGAAATGAATGAAATAGGCAAAGGAAAATTTTGAATCGCACATCTTATTTATCAAACATTGGATTAAAAAGGCTTTATCCCCAAGAAAAAGCTATTTTGGCTTATGTTTACTTTTATTCCTTGAAAATTAAGGATTTGAAGGAGTTCAAGGAAATTGTAGTGAAAGGTTACCCAAAGGTGAGAGATTTTAAAATTACTATTATTATTTTAACTCATATCGAACTATCAATATTTAAATTTTTTTAGAGCATAACATATTTGTTTAACCTTCAAGAAATACTAGAAAAAAAATTTTGGTGTGAAAGGCTTATGGTTGAATGTCTAGGACAATCATATAAATGGAAGTGAAGGATTTTTCTGAAAGAGTTCAAACCAATAATGATCATTTACTGAAGAAAAATTTTCAAAATGTTCTCATATCCTAGATACTGCAAATCACTATTAACAAAATTCAACAACATAATTGAATGTACACTATTTATAAACCAAAATTTATTTCAAAATTTGTGGATTCTAAAAAGAAAGGTATAGAGTTTTAAAGTCAAGATAGAAACTTCCCTTGTTTAGCATACTACCATAAGGTTAATGACTCTTAGGCCAATCGTCCTTGATAGGCATCTACTAGCTCATCAAAATTTATTGGATTAGTATCTTAAAGGGCTTATACTTTACTCTTAAATGTGTTACAATTTTTCATGGAATAGCCCTAATGATACTCGCATCTGATATCAAATTGTACTGCTCTGGGTAGAAAGGTTTCCTAGGTTTTTTTAGGGCAGAGATCCTTTGATGCTAAATAAACAAAGAAAAGTGCTTGGTGTAGGAAATCAATAAGGTATGATAACCTTCGTCCTCTTTCTTTTTAGTTTTTGAGAATTGCCCCAACCATTTCTCGAGTCCCTTTGCCTATTAGATCTCTGGGTTAAAACGATTTGTTTAAAGGGTTGTGGGATATTAGGGTAAACTTGATAAGGCCCTTGAGTGATAAAAGGTTAGGGTGAGGATGCAATTCAAATGGATTTTACCTTTTCTCAATTTTTCATGGTCTTAGCTCCCATTAGCCATAACTTGTTAGCATTTATTGATAGGATCATTTTCTAATACCATGTATGCCACTAAATTAGTATCCATGATCCTTCAGTTTTCATGCCGTGTTTAATTATCTTTAAAGCAAAAAATGTCTACAAACTCAATGAAAGCATTCCTGACCAATTTATCATAGTATAAAGGTGGAGTGTATCCATTAAAATAGGCATTCATTTCCTTATTAGTAAGAGGTGGTTAGACGTGTAAGGCTATATATTTCCATCTACAGACATATCCTTTATAACTCTCATTAAAAGTTTTCTTCATGTTTTGGAAGGTTCTTCGATCTGGAGCAATTTCCAACTGATGCTAATATTGTTGTAAAGTGTTCGAGCCAAATCCTTTCATGTGTTCACTTGGCCTTTTTCTAATTAGAAGTACCATTCTAAAACTATCCTAGTTAGGCTTTTGAGAAAAATATGGACAGGCAATTTTTCATCTCTAGTATGTTTAGCCATTTTACTACAATACAATGTTAAATGTGCCTTTGGGATTGTGAGTTCACCATACTTTTCAAACTTTAGAATTTTGAACTTTGGCAGGATAATGAAATCTAGCAATGGATTGAGATCATCAACATTAACACTGCCATAGAGCTTGGCCTTTTCTATGGTCTTAAGCATTTTTTTAAGAAGCTATAATATCTCATTTTTAGCTTATGATTCGACTTGCTTCTTGGCCTTCTGTTTACGTATTTCTTTTTTATCCAAGTTAGGAACCACTGATTCATCTTATGTCGTAATAGTCTTCGCATTTGCCCCTTGTGAAGGGTGTAAAGTTAATATTAATGGCTAGTGGTATATTATTTTGCTGATATTTTGGGTATTTACTATCCATGTATTCTGAATATTAGCTAGCAATCCTTTTACTTGTACTTTCTCAAATCCCCTAGCGAAAGTGTTAGTAGTACCTTCTAATTGTTGGCAAACTAGCTCACTTATCTTAAGTAGTTTCATCAAGCCTGCAATTTATGCTTATATTTCTTTTTGTTGCATGATATCTTTCATTTAGTGATTTGTGATATTCTATCTTAAAAATAAAGAAAAAAATTTAAATTAGTTTGTATGAATATGAATGTGTCTTGTTAACATTAATCTTTATTATTGATCTTTGTATGGTTGTCAATGATTGAAAAATAGATATATGAATTTAAATGAATGAATGAATGAAGGAATAGGGTAGGTTTTAATGAGACAAATTGGATGTTAAGCAGTTCGTTAAGTATCGACATAGAAATTATTATAAGCGAAAAAATCCAAGGAATTTGAGTCATGCTTCAACATCATTGTTTCACAACCAAACTCTGTTTTATTCATTCACTGTTGGCATACAAAACCATATTTATAGGATTCAAAAGAAAAAAACAATAAAAAGATTGCATTGAAACTTGCAAAGACTTCATTTTCCTAGTTATGTTCATGCTTCTAAAGAATCTTTAGAAACACTGATCATTCTTTTTGAGCCCTCTATTGAAAAAGCCTATAAGTAGTCAAAATGTTATCTTCATAATCCTTCATTGCTTGTTAGCACTTTAATTTTTACAAAAAGTTTTCATCTATAATTTTCAAGCTTAGTCGTTAGATTCCCATAGGAACTTGGCCTTCTTCCCTTCGAAACTCAACAATTCCAATTGGATAAAGTACTTAACTTTGTATTTCAGGTAGAGACAGTCTTTTATTGAGTGACCTAAACTACCAAAGTGGTAGTCGTACTGCTTATTGGCATTATAATTGCTTAGGTATGGATGTTTTAGTAGTTCTATCTATAAAGGCACTAAAAAATAATTTTGGATAAGTTACAGTAGTCGTTCAACATAAGTGATGGGAATTAGATCAAACTGATTCTAGTTTGAATTATTTTCCCATTCCCTTGAAGTAAGTGGTTTGGAAATAATTTGGCAATAAGTTCTCTGTGATCTGACTCTTATTTCAAACCCTAATGCTCCAGCTTCTATAAGGCTTTTCACCTTGATTTTAAACTAACTACAGCCCTTAATAGAGTGCCCCTAAACTCCAACATAGTACTTACAGTAGGCTTGAGATTATACCCTTTTTTATATGAAATTTTATAGGATTTAACATGAACAAGTGCAACCTATTGATTTTAGAGCAAATAAGGGTACACATTTCTATAGGTTACTAGGAATGAATCAAATTAGAATTTTTTTATTTCCTTGTGATTTCTTGCTCATACCAGAGCCTGAGGGTGATCGAGGAGTGATAAAATGTTGATGAGGATTTGGTTCAATCTATAATGAAGGGAGGTTGCACATATTCATTCTAGTTATTCAAACAGACTATGGATAAGAATCTTCCCTGGTGATATACTCGATTTAATTTTTAAGTTGTCGAATGCAGATGGTAGGATTAAGGGCAATGATGATGTTGACTCCTAAGAGTAATCCATTTGCATTAATTCCAATCCCTCATCTTTGCTATCAACTCTGAAAGTTGTCCTTTTATTTCATGCACATCTCATCTAACTTCCTCGATATTTCTTTCTAGAGTGATAACTCCTGCCTCTAACAGAACTGTTAAGGTCATGCTTAATTGACCTAATATAAATGATGGTGTTCTTTCACAAACTCCCTTCTTAGAGTACTATTAGCTATTTCAAATAGTTTTGTAAGTGGTTTTTTCATTCATAAATCTCGTGCCCAAATTCCTCTTGGATGGACTCCAATGAGCTAATTTTTGCTCTAATATCCATGTTTTGTTCCTTTAATGTAATAAATGAAATGAATTTAGCACATAATGGAAATTATGAATGCATGACAAATAAGCAAAATAATAAGTGAATTTTGTAAATACAAATGAATTTACAAGTTTTCATGGAATATAGGTGTTATGCAAAAATTGAAAAGAAAATATCCCTAATACTATCTTTGCTTCTTTCTTTAGTAAATCTGAAAGCTTTAAAATTTTAATCAATCTGATTTTGATTTTTCTTTTTTCTTTTTTTTTCATTTTTTGCTCTTTTTTTTATTTTTTCGAAAAAAGAGGTTCATTTTTTTGTACATAAGAAAGAATCCATGAAGTATTTTTTTCCTGTCACAAAAAATTTTTATTAAAACATAATAGTAACTATCGAAAATTGCTTTGAAAAAAATCATCACAATATGGAAAATC
The DNA here is from genome assembly GCA_038382025.1 of Adansonia gregorii. Taxonomy (NCBI): domain Eukaryota; kingdom Viridiplantae; phylum Streptophyta; class Magnoliopsida; order Malvales; family Malvaceae; genus Adansonia; species Adansonia gregorii. Next base: position 404,660 of record JBBYHO010000021.1, read on the forward strand.
AAGGCAAGAAATAAATAAAATAAGATTCATCATAGCAGCATAATTACATTTATTGTTATCAAGAAAATCAAATTATAAGAGTAAAAGGTTGAAGCGTTCCCTTATATGTACCTAATTTGGTAACTTCAAGACTTGGATATGGCTTTAACTAATTGAGGCCTCTATAGTTCATTACATAAAGTTTGAGTTAGACATCAAAATAGGTTTTGGAGTTGATCCCTAGTCAGGAGAGATCTAACGAGGTACCTTAATCCTTACCTATTGTGGGTTTATGTAGGAAAAGGTTCAATTTAAATGGAAGTATCTTCTATCCTTATAATGTGGCTAACAACTTGAGTACGCATAGGAATTTACACTTGCTTGGTTTTTCATTTGGCTAGACATAGGTTAACATCTCAGAAGGCAGAGCTACTTCACTTTCTCCTAAAATATAGAGTTAACCTATGCCCCTTCCATATGCCTAAAAGAGAATCTAATGCTATGAATATGCATAATGTGTATAGGGGAATGAACAAACCTTTTACGACTTAACACTTTCAAAAATAAGAAAAACCCTATCCTAAATTCCCTACAAAAATGCTGCAAAGGAAAGAAAAAGGTTAGTAAAAATAATAAGAACAATATATATACATATAATAAAGATATTATTTTGAAAATTTGAGAATTATAGTCAAATATTTGTTGAAGCCAAATCAATCTACATTTAACTAACAGGTGATTAATTTGAGGCCTGACTCTCTAACTTAGCCCTAGTAGAGTCGCTAAGCTGTCACACCATGGCTTGGACAAAATCCTGACTAGCTAGACTTAAAAGGTGGGTGTACTCCTCGTTCCTATTTATATCTATATATCATTATTTATTTTTATTTTGTAGGGTCATATCATTATTATCTTTTCTTCTTTTTGGCAATTAAGTTATCAAGATAAATTTCTCACTCGACTTAAACCTAAATAGTCATCCAAAACAATTATTTATTTTTCTTAAAGTTGCCACCAAACTATTTTGGCTAGGTGAGGTTGGTCACCTACTAGAGTTTGTATTTTAAGAGTTATAAAACCCTTAAAAACAAACTCCGAGATCTATGATAATACTAAAGATTATATGAAAGGGTATAATAGTCAGTTACAATCACGAGTAAGGATTGACCCTTTTTATGAAGCCCGATAACCGGTACCTTATTAGTCACGTGTTAACTTAAATTTGATTTTTATTTGATTTCAAAGTATGATATTTAATTATAACTTCCCATATATATATAAATAAATATCTATGAAACAAATTTATTTTTCTATATGGGAAAATCGAGTTTTGAATATTTTTGAAATCGAAATATCTTTTGTACCCTACCAGAGGACTAGAGGAACACGAAATGTTTTATTATCATATCTTTCACACCCCATTGCAGAGCCAAAGAAATGTGAAAGGTTTTGAGAATCAAAATGTCTTACGCATCCCACTAAAAAGTTGGAGAGATATGAAAAGTTTTATTTTCATGAAATTTAAAAAATCTCAATTTTTGTTTTGAAAATGATATTTCATTATTAAAATAATCCATAGAACCTCTATCAGAGAAGGGGAGACATTCCACGAATTACTTTAACTCAAAGACATTGCCTTAATTTTCAAAAATCTTGAGTTTATGAAAAAAATAAAACTTATTCTAAACCTCTTAAAGTACACCTTTAACATAAAAGTATCTCTGTGCTCGAACTCAATTCTAAAATATATTAATAAAATATCCTTAAAAAATACGTTTGATGTATAAGTATCCTAATAACCTGAAGGACTCGATATTATCATAAGCAAAGGAACTTATTCTTACTATGCATCTTCGACATTGAAGCATCCTGGTGATCATATAAGACTTGCTTCTAATATAATTACTAAAATATCCTTAAGGTCTACCTTTGACATAGAATATCCTAGTAATCCTAAATACTTAATAGAAGTATCGACTTTTCTGGACATTTAAGTCTTGCATTGAAGGCTTGCCCTTCTGTTATCCTATTGTCCAAGTAAATGGTACATTCTTACATGAAAAATACAAAGGAACATTATTATTAGCTATTGCATAAGATGGCAATTGAAATATAGTACCAATTACCTTTGCCTTTGTAGAGGGTGGGACAAAAGAGGCATGGTCATTTTTTCACAGTAACTTATGTAGATATGTTGTTGCACAACCTAGGACATGCTTGATTTTTTATCAACACAAATCCATCAAATTTGTGATCAGACACTCAGGTTATCCATGGAAATCTCTATGTACATATTTTGTGTACTGCATTCTACATATTGCAGCTAATTTTATGAGAAAGTTTAACAATAATGATTTGCATCGACCAGTTATTAATAGGGTATGTAATCATAGTTATAGTTATTTACTCTCTTACAATCTTATTAATTTTCATCATTATCTGCAAGTTGTTAACAAGTCCATAAATTAATATTTTTTTTTTAGTAAACGAGTTACAATGACACCATTTTCAATAACAGTATAAAAATCTTCGTGTGAATAATATAGAAACGGTCGATTAGATCAATAGGTTTTTGAGGGAGAAGTGGGCATAATCATATGATGACCAAAGACACTATGGACATATGATGACAAACTTGGCCAAATGTATAAAATAGGTGTTAAAAGGGGACTTATTATCTTCCCATAACTGCTTTGGTAAAAGCCACATATTTTAGATTAATAAAACTATTTAGTGTGATAGGGAATAAACAAATAGCAATGACGGCAGCCGAGCATAGTTTTTGTGAAACAATCATAAATGCCATGCAAGAAAATCGAAGAAAAGCTAACTCTCACCTTGTTCATGGGTTTACGCGAACAAATCAATATTTCTTCATTGAAGAGTTAAAAAACACCTACGAGGGAGTTGTGGCTTTGACATACAAAGTCAATCTTAACGAGAGGTGGTGGGACTATAGGAAGTTTTAAGCACATAGGTACCCATGTTTACATGCTATTGCTACTGATGCTCATGTCTATATGGATTACATGCTATATGTGGATAATGTTTATAGACTAAAGATTATAAACAATGTTTATCGATATGAGTTTCAACCCGTCGAGAATGAAGCTTATTGGTTAGAATATAACATTCCACAACTATGCCCTAATCTAAAAATGCAGAGAGGTCCCAAAAGTTGACCAAAATCAAGCTAAATTGATAATGAAATGGACTTTAGGGAAATAAGCTAACCAAAACATTGTGGACTATGTAAGAATGAAGGCAATAGCTGTAAAAAATGTCCTTATCAAGTTGGCACATTAGGGGAAAGTTTGCATCATTAATTATCAATTTTTATTTTTGATTGTATCAGTAAATGGTGTTTACATATGTGAAATTTATTAATTTGATTTTGAGGATACAAATGTTATTTTTTAATGAAATATAATTAAAGTTATTTTTTATTTATCTTACAACATAAATAATAGAAACACATATTATAGAAAATAATATAATTACTATAGAAAATTATTATTAATTATTATAATGTAATAATAACAATATAATTAAACAATATCTTGAACATGCCAATTTCCTAGCTACAATTGGGAAATCAGCCAATCAGTGGCCAATTTCCTAATTTCTTATCCCAAATTTGCAAATTCCTTTCAATTGCTTTGAGAAATCAACATTTTACTCATTGATTTCTTAGGGATTGCTTTAAGAAATCAACATTTTCATTGATCGATTTTGCTTTGACATTGAGAAATTGTTTAATTAAATGCCGATTTCTCAATAGTTTTAGAAAATTAGCCTATTTCGGCAAATAATTTGAAAATGGTCTAAAACCATAAATAAAAATATTTTAATGTTTTTTATATAAAAAAGCCAAAAGTATCTACAAACTTAAATTATTTAACAAACTAATATATAATTGCATAAATTGAACATAACTTTCAATCAAACCTAAATTTAGTACTTAAGTTTGAAATAGAACTTAAAATTGTACAGATTGCCTTATTAACTAAAACGTCTTAATTGAAAATAACTCAATATATTATATATCTTAAACTTAGCAATTCAAACGAGTTGAAATTCAAAATAAATGTTAGGTAGCTTTATTTTAGTAAATTAGTAGGAAAATCTAAAATTACGGTTATAATAAAAAAATTATAAATATATTATAAAGTACCTTATCCATTATAACAAATAATTATGCATCCAAGCATTTAACTCAATAATTTATGCATTTCCCTTTTCTCGAAGAGAAGAGTTTGAATCACCATTCTCTAAATATTAAAGTTAGCCTAAAAGAATCAATGTAATAAATCCAACGTAGAATTGATTCACCTATTCTATAAAATTTTCTAAGATTTGTTCTTTACTATTTAAACAATATCGTATTCATGAATTTAAATAAATTCAAAATTAAAAAAAGCATATCAAAACAGTTTGAGCATAAGAATTAATTAGACATGTGATTAGATTTGGTAATACTATTACATGACATGGATACAATATAAAAAACAATTAAAATATGAGACAGGACGTAATACAACATTGCTGATATAACAATAGAGATGCAACTAAAAAACATGCAAAATAGTAAAGATGAGAAAGGCCTAGAGTTAGGCTCTAGGGAACACTTTGTGAATGAAGAATAAAGAGAGAATGAAGGAATTCTAGTAGTATATACCTCATAAGTGTTGATGTTACGTCTTTATATAGGCCTTGATAAAAGCTCTACTTGATCTGGAGCTCTAGGCGGGTATAAGTTACATAACAATCAAACTTTATCTCCCCCAATGAGATTGAAGTTGCCCAGCTATTCTGCAATGCTTATCTCCTCAATGAGATCACACTTAGTGATAGAGTTGGTGAGGGCATATAACAATTGCACCTTAGGGATGTGGGTGGCTATACAGTAACCGTTCACAGGCCAAAATAATGTGTACCAAAAAATGGTATCTGAAAGTCTTAGGTCACCTTAAATATGTCAAATAGAAATAAGTTTGGCGGGTCAAATAGCTTTTTTTTTTTTAATTTTACATTTTTGTTCTTTCAAATTTGAATTCTAGCTCTAATAAGTAAATTGGCATATTAAATAGGGCTGATGTAAGATCCCTATGGGAAAATGACATGTGGCTTGACCCTACGAGCCATACTCAATGATTCATGGAATGACATAAAATACCCTTATAAATGGCTCTTATGTCATTTTGCCCATACACTAGTGAAAATTAAGTTTTTGTTTTTTTGGTCCGCTCATTCTTTATCAATCTTTGAGGTTTCTACCATAGTTTTTGGTGAAAGCTATATTTTGTGTATTGCTTATGCATCCATCACTATTTTGGGTAAGAGTTTTTCTGTTCTATTACTTTTTGAAACTAAGTTTTTAATTTATGTTGGTTGTATGTATGGTTTTGTGACAAACCTAATTCTTGTTGAAATTGATCCAAAAAAGAGGAATTTAGAGGTAAATAGTGAAGAAGTAATGAGGTAGTTTTTTTTATGGAAAACGTGAATATTAGTGAGAGAAATGATCTACCATATATTGCAGTTGAAGAAAAAGTAGATGCCCTGGTAGAAAAGGTAAGGTCCAAAGGATAAAACAATCACAAGAGGAAAGTACCAGTGTAGGGCAAGGTCAAGGCTCTGCCAATGGAGGCTATGGTGGAAAAGAGGAAAAAATGCCAATTGGTATGGCGCAAATAGATACCAATAAGCAGATGCATTTAAAGAGGCGATCAATACGATGACTCTGAGGGAGTGTTAATAGAACGAGGATTTAACTTTAGCTGATTCGATAGATGGAACCCTATATTTGGGTGACCTATTACTAAGGTTAAAAGAAGCATCATGCCATTTTATTAGCATATTTTCAGAGAGAGGTTCCATTTTTCATTAGATCTGTTCTTTTGCGAGGTGCTAAACAAGTACGAAATATCAACGAACTAGCTTGAACTAATTACATGGGTGATACTGATGACTTATTTTATTTTCTATAAGGAAAAAGGCAAGGATCCACTAGATGAAGTGATGCGACCCTCATTTTCATTAAAAAAAAGACAAATGCTATTACTATTTACAGTCTATCACTAAAAAGATGATTATTGATATTCCTTCAAATGCCCACATCACCAACAAACAGTTTTTCCTACTGTAGAAGCGGTCTAATGCATAGTAAGGTTTCTCAGTGGAGTGGAATTCATTCTCGTCTATGAGTAATTTAAAGTTTGAGTTGAATGCAGCTGAGTTAAAATAGAAAGAATATTTCTATAGTCTCTTGTTCAGATGTTAGGGAATACTTAACCTTAAAAAAATCTAAGAGCATTGCTTGGGTGTTAACCTTGCTAATCTACTAACAAAAAATGATCGCTTTGTCAAACGTAAAAGTCAAAGACATTTGCCAGCACATGGTAAGATTTATTATCTCTTATATGTACATATATATCTTTTCTTTTAACCTAGTTTTTTTTTATAGAACACCTATATTCATTTGGATTGCCTCAGCATACAGCTAAAACTCCTGGATCTCCTTAACATGTGACTAGTATTGCTGGAATGCCTGTAGGTGGAGAAGAAGTCATAAGTGGGTTAAACATTGAGTTGTGCTTAATCCTTGCAAAGAGGAGTATAGAGACATCAGATGGGGCCTCTATTGCTATAGCTATGGAAGGTACATATTGATAACATTTTCTTTTAGAAATTTAGTATTCATTAACTTTAATTGTTTATTTTTCTTTGCAGGTATAAATCTTACCACTCGTGCCATGTTGGTCACCTGTGAAGCTAGTCAAGCAATAGCTTCAAAAGTAAAAGGGAAAAGAAAAGTTAAAGATAGCTAAAGCAAGTTGCTTATGCCAAAGAGGGTTACTTTTGAGCCTATAGTTATCTGATCGATTAAAGCTAAGGTCATTTCTCTTGGTGACTTTTATATCATAGAAGCTACAACTATTACAACTAATTGGGTAGAGGTTTCCACTATTGAGGTATCTACTAACCCAATGCTCATAGCTACTTTACCCCTTAAGCATTCGGTATTTTTAGCTAGAGGGAATAAGTTCATTTCAAGGAGCATCCTCGGAGGAATGATTATGAATTAAGTGCTAGGGTATTAAGCGATGGTGTGTTCATTTATAGGTAAGGGAATAGAGATGTCTACCCAATAGACATGAAATTCTTGGTGATAAAGAACCTAGTTACCAACGTGGAATCCACTCTAGCTTGCATAGAAAAGATGAGTTTATTATTCAATTTATGATATCTTTTCTGTGTGTGTTTATTTCTAGCTCGTGTACATTACAAGCTTTGCATAGTCAAGTGGCCCCTACCTACTAAATATGGGATATTTTAGCTACCCATGAGAATGTACGAAAGAAAGCGATGATGAATAAGGTTAATGAGTTAACCTAAAAAAAAATACTTCTGACGAGCATATCAAGAAAGCTAAAGAAGAGACAACAAAGTTAGATTGCCCGCAGGTGGAGAAGAAGTCATAAGTGGGTCAAACATCGATCAGCACTCGATCCTTGCAAGGAGAAGTGTGGAGACATCAGATGGGACCTCTATTACTGTGGTGATGGAGGGTACATATTAACAACATTTTCCTTTAAAAATTTAGTATTCTTTAACTTTAATTGTTTATTTTTCTTTAAATGTATGGATCCTACCACTCGTGCCGTGTTGGTCACCTGTAAAGCTCGTTAAGCAGTAGCTTCAAAAGCAAAAGGAAAAAAAAGGTTAAAGATTGCTAAGGCTAGCCACTTTTGCCAAAGAGGGTTACTTTTGAGCCTTTAGTTATCTGATTGATCGAAGTTGAGGTTATGTCTCTTGGTGACTCTTCTATCATAGAAGCCACAACTATTACAACAAATCGAGTAGAGGTTTCCACAGTTGAAGTAACTACTGACCTTATACTCGTAGCTACTTTATCCCTCAAGCCTTTGGTGTCTTTGGCTGGAGGGAATGAATTCACTTCAAGAAGCATCCCTGAAAGAATAATTTTGAATTAAGTGTTGAGGTATTAAGCAATGGTGTGGTTAACTATAGGTAAGGGAATAGATTTGTTTGCCTAACGGACGTGAAATTCTTGGTGACAAAAAACCCAGCAGTGAACGTGGAATCCACTCTAGCTTGAATAGTAAAGGTGAGTTTGTTATTCAGTTCATGATAACTTTTCTGTGTGTATTTATTTTTAACTTATGTACTTTACAAGCTTTGCATAGTTAAGTGGCCTTCACTTGCCAAATGTAGGTTATCTCGGTTACGCATGAGAATGTATGGAAGAAAGCAACGATGGACAAGGTTAACGAGTTAACCCTAAAAAAGAATACTTTTGACGAGCATATCAAGAAAGCTAAAGAAGAGACAATAAAGCAAAAGGCTAATTCTGAGGAAAAAAAGGTAAAGCTTAAGTTAGCGAGCGCGAAAATTGATAAGTTGTTGAAGGAATTAGGAAAGTCATGAAAGGCCTATACAACATGTGATTCTGAGCTGATATTTGCCAAGGTTAAAATTTTTAAGTTGGAAATGCAATTAGCAAGCATAGAATCACACATTAAAAGTGAACTTACTTTGTAAAGGAACGCACTTCTTGGGCAAATGTTAGCTTATGGTAGTGATTATTGGTAGAGCGTCTTTTATGGAGTACAACTTTTTGAGGTCTATTGAATTTAAAAGACATCAGATTCTTGCAATTCGTCACCCTTTTTCCAGATTTTGATGTGTTGATGCCATCTTAACAGCAAGTGAAGGAGATTTGTATTAAAGCTTTAACATTTATTATTCCTATTCCAAAGAAAAAAATTGAATGCAAAGAGTCAGGTGTGGGCAGAGGCGAGGAAGATAAGTAAGTAGATCTGGCTCCTTCTGGTTAGAGCCCCTTTTATGTAAAAATTTGTAATTCCTCATTGGAAATAAAAATTTCTTTATAAAATTTAGCTGTTTGGCTTGGTATGTGATATTGATGTTTTAAGTAGACCATGCAAGGTCTTGTTGGTGTGTAATGGCTTAGTTTTGCCTTTGATAAATCGTAGGAGGCTTTATTACCTTTAGACCATGTAAGGTCTTCGTTGTTCTTAGACCACGTGAGGTCTTTGTTGAGTTTAGACCGTATAAGGTCTTTATTTTTCTTACACTGTGTGAAATCTTGTTGCATTTAGACAGTATAAGGTCTTTGTTGTTATTGGATTATGTAAGGTTTTTGTTGTTCTTAGACCATGTGAGGTCTTTGTTTGGGCTTATGCTAGCCTTTAATAATTCAAGGAGACCGTATGATAATCGTATGGCAAGTAAATACTTGTTTTGAAAAATCCTAAAAATTTTATTGCATAGAGCATTTTACATAATATTTTTTAAGGTGGATGGCATTCCATTTGTTAGGTAAATGCTTCCCTATTATATCCATTAATCTATAGGCTCTGAAACCTATCACTTTTGCAACTTGATAAGGTATTTCCCAATTTGAGGATAACTTTTTCCTTTCACCTGCTAGTCAACTCGCCTCATAATTCCTTAGATCCACGTCACTAACTTCAAATTGTCTATGCTTTACTCTTTTATTGTAATATCTTGACATTTGGTGTGCTCTGACTGCCATATGTTTTGCAGTGTCTTCTCTACTCTCTTTAAGTAAGTCAAGATTTGCTTTCAAATGTAGCTCATTAAGTATTGGATTGGTAATAACTATTCAAATGCTGTAAACCCTGATTTACACTAGAATAACTACCTCAATACCTTAAACTAAGCTAAAAGGTGTGGCCCCAATTACTTTACATTCAGTGGTTTTGACTAAACTCTTAGGATAGAATGACAGACCGACCCTTCCCCTTTGCTACCATCGGACGGTTTAGGCAAACTCAAGGAAGTGGGTTAAATGCCATTTCTATAGTATAGGATTTAGTGTTCAAGGGGAGGTCTAAGAAAGAGTCAAATACGCTCTTGAATGAAAAGAGAATGGATAGAGTTATAGGGGCTTCAAAACTAGGTTGCTCACCTGTATCTTACTACAAGGAAGGTTCAGTAGTGGGAATAATTCTATCTTTATGTGGGCATGGTAAGAAAGCTCCGGGGAGTTCAATCCTTTAAGAAGCTATTTCAGGTAATGAGAATGGCTGCATTTAGGCGATGGTGATCTCACTTTCCCGAGAATGAATGCTGTTATAAATAGGGAATTCTTCTAATGAAGGGAATGGAAAAGTCCACATGCTCTACCCCAAGTGGGACTCTTTCCTATTGATTAGTTTATGGCACCACTAGAATCAAATAAGTCAAGGTAATGGCCAATCTTTCTAGTAAGGAAATGGGCTCAAGTAGTGAATGAAAGGTGCGCATTGTTCTCCCAGGGCAGTCAAAAAGGAACTTGTAATTAGTGGGCTCAGTTTAGGAAAGTGGTAGAAAGGATAGATTGTACTCTCAGGAAATAAAATGTGAAAGGAAAGCCTTCGACGGAGGAAGCCCCATTGATGATAGTGGTCTCAGATTTCAATAAAGAAGGGCCAAAGGCAGAGGGAGCAAGGTTTTTAGATTGCGCAATAGAGTTCTTCAGTGCTTTCTTCGTTCTAATAGAGTGATCGATATGGTTCATTATTATAGGTGTAGACCACAGACATCTACTGTCGGATAGAAGCTTACTATACTAGATAGTAGAGCCGAACTTCCTATTTAGGATTACCCTTACCTAAGACGAAAGCCAGATTAGATTGAATCGGATAGCCCACTTATTCTTCTACCTTTCCTTCCCCATTGATCGGTTAAACGTGGCACAGGCTTGCTAGGAAGAAAAAGGTATCCAAAGACACAATAGTGAGATCCTTAGACAAAGACTAAGCTGAGCTTCCTCTTTGCCCACTATATATTATAGATATGAGATCTGAAGCAGAAGGAATGTATTTACTCTTACTGGTCGAGGAGAGGTCGAAGACAGATATGAGATATATCTATTGTGCAGTGCACCTATTCCCTGACTAATGAGATAACCTGTGCAAGCTTTTCTAATCCATTCAATACCTACCATATCTCTTTCTCTTCCCCACTCTATTAATCCGGACGGACTGGATGGACTACTAAACTTCTCCTTTCCTTGAAAAATAACTCCTATTCTTGATATTCCTACTTTACGGGTGAGCAAACAACTAATACTTTCTTTGAGACTCAACTTCTTTTATTTTATTTAGAACGACCTTTTTTTTCTCAGTCAATTGATTCAATTCTTTCTTACTCCCGATCACTTTATTTGAGGGATTAAATTCAAGGGCTGAGAAAAAAGGTTAAAAATGCATTTTTAGTTAAAGTATTGGTCGACTTTAGGGTTTTGGCCCATAGATTGCGCCTATAACAAGTTCTCCAATGAGTTGATTTGCTCACTAGAAATCCTTCTATTCTCAGTTTTAGGGTGAAACCCTATTACCAGACAGAAGAAGAAGGAACGGAAAGGCCTTCACCAACTGATGCCCATTTATAGATGGTATTCTATATGTAAAAGGATGGAACCCCAAAAGCATGATTCTATCGACTGGCACCATAGAAACTTTGGCAGTAGCAGAATTTCCTGTTACCACTTCGAATATGCACTTTATCAAGTTCAACTTTATATTGTACCTGTATAAAATCTCGAAGGTTTTCTTCAGGTCAACGATGTGTTATTTAATCGACACACTTCTTGCAAACATGTCATCGACATAAACTTCTACGAATCGTCCAATTTGATCTGTAAGGATTTTATTTACCAGACATTGATAAATGGCTCCCATATTTTTAAGTCTGAAGAGCATAACCTTATAGCAAAAAACCCTTTCTTTCGTAAAAAAAGAAGTTTTGGCCTCATCTCACTGGTCCATCCTTATTTAATTGTATCCAGAGAAGGTGTCCATGAAAGAAAAGAGTCGATGCCCTACTAAAAAGTTGATAAGGTGATCTATTGTTGTTAGAGGGAAACTATCTTTGGGGTAGGCCTTATTGAGGTTAGTGAAGTTGACATACATTCTGCACTTTTTGTTTGACTTTTTCACCATTACCACAATAGCTAACCACTTTGGGTATATTACTTCCCTTATATATCTGATAGTTAAAAGTTTAGTGGTTTCTTCCCTCACTACCTGAATCTTTTTTGGAGTGAATTTTCTTTTTTTTTTGCTTAACTGGTTTGGCTCAAGGGTTGACATTCAACATGTGCATGATTGCGTTTGCATCAATGCCTTGCATATCTGCAGCTGACCAGGCGAAAACATCTACATAGTGTCATAAAATTTTTATCAGGTTGTTCTTGGCCTTTGGTTCTAACGAACCCTTAATTATTGTGAACAAATCGAGGTTTAGCAAGTACAGTGATATCATCATCATTTTTTTGGTTGCTTGAGGTTATGGATGACGAAAATCATCATTAACGTTCAAACTTTCGAGAGTCAAGGTTCTCAAATTATTTGTCATTATTATATTTATTGACAACCTACTCCCTACTAGTGCTTCCAAATCTTAGCCGATAGCACTTTAAGTTTCTTGGTCATTTCTATCGGCATCAAATGGCAGTGCCGAGCGATTGTCTGGTCAACTTTCATGTACCCATTCTTGTCAGGGTAAGGAATTTAACTATCAGGTAGTACACGGCAGTAATTAATTTTGCCTTTTCATAATAGGTCGTCCAAGGATAGCATTATACGTAGACAGTTGGTCAACCATTAGGAAGTCGACCATTACTATGGTATTATGTTCTTCATTAACAAGGGTGACTGGTAAGGTGATGGAACCTTTCACCAATATAGGTTGATTGGCAAATTCGTATATTGGTAGTGATGGGCATAGATCACTGCTATTGTAGTTTATTTTTTAAAACGGACTTTATTGAAGGATTTCTACATGCGACCATTGTCAGTCAAGATTCAATCTACATGATAGTTTTCTATAATAGCTGATATGACTATCGGGCTATTTCCATTATTGCTGACCAGTTTATCATCATCATTGAACATTACCTTCTAGCTGTCTTATATAAGCCTATTTAAATATGTATCCATTGCCATAATGGATTGAAGGTGTGACATTTTTTTGGACTTACTGGTCACCCAACTTTCATTACGACTGATAATTACATTAATTATGTCCATGACTAGGCACTTCCTTCTTGCTTTATCCTTATGTCACTTAGGTTGCTAAAATAGTTTCTTATTTTTTTTCTTTACAAACTGCTTGATTTTTTTTTCTGTTTCAATGCTTCAATGGCATTTTTCAAGCTGATACATTCTTCTATTTCGTGGCTAATGTCATCGTGGAACTCACAACGCTTTCGTGAGTTCCTATGGCTCTTATCTGCTTTCATAGGCGGTGGTCATTCTACCAAGCCATCTCTCATGATATCATGTAAAATTTGCATCCTGCTAGCATTAAGAGGCGTCTAAAACTTATATTTGTTGTATGACGATGCCCAATCTCGCTTTTTACTCGTTTGTGTTTATTTCATCACAGATCTAGGCTTGCTATCTTGATGGTTATGTGTCTTACCTCTTCGAGAAAACTATGCTCTTCTTTTCATGTTTTGCCCGAAATGGTCTCTTTATCATCCCTATCAGGGCATTCAAATTTGTGATTTACGATTTTGATATCCTCAACATTAGTGTACTTTTGTACTTTCTCATAAAGCTGGTATAATTTTACTACCTGAGCGTCCGCTAAAGCATACTTTAGATGTTTATGCCAAAGCCCTAAAATGAATGCTGGATGGCCCATTCATTGTTAAGGCCTTTGACTTCTAAAGTAGCCATATTAAAGTGTTCAACATATTCTCGAAGTGTTTCATCAAGCCTTTGTTTAACGGCTACAAAGCTAGCTGCCATTCTAGCTATAGTCCGGCAACTAGCAAAATGAGCTAGGAATTGTCTACCTAATTGATCGAAATTTATAATAAACCCTAGTTTTAAAGAATACCACCAAGTTCGAGCGAGCTCGCAAAGGGTCATTGGGAATATTCTGCATTAAACAGTGTTGAGGGTGTCTCGGAGATTATGATACACCCAAAAGTGATTCAAATGATCTGCTAGGTTCGTTTTACCATCATATATGTTTGGTGAAAACTTGATATTTTTAGGAACTAATACTTGACGAACAACTAAAGACAGAGGATTATGTTTGGCTTCTAACCATTCCCAATTGTCCTTGTTTAGCTGTTTCAAGTTTTTAATTTCTTGTCAAAGGGTTGCCACTTGATCGGTTAAAAAAGGATCCTACGCAAGGCGATCTGTCTCCTCTTGTCTTTTGTGCTGATCACTATCAGGAGTGGAGTAGGAACTCTCCAGGATTTTGTCACTCTCCCTTGCCTATTGGTTTCTTATGCTCAAGTTATGGTGCTTGGTGCTTAGATAATGGTTTCTAATGTTAGATCGACCAAGCATCTAACTTTGGCGATCAGTTTATGTTTGTAAAAGCTGATTAATTTTTTGTTGTTGTTGTTGAATAATGGCCTGTTAGGTCGCTAATTTTTGCCAATACTATTGCTAGATGAGGTCTTGTTGCACCGCATCTAATTTGCTCATGCTCGAAATTGGGCAAGGTAATGGCTCTACAGATTAACTTGAGGCAAAATAGGCATCATCAGATGTTGCAGTAATGGTATGATTGCTACAGTTGGGTTCACCAGATCTACTATCAATGGATTGATGATGGATATGTTGGGGATGGTTGCTCCAAAAATAGTAATGTTTGAAGATGATGAGCTTCCTAGAATATAAGTAGTTGATCAGGTACGATGAGTTTTTGTTGGGACGATGGTGAAAGGTTAAGAAGCTCTTAAGTAATTTGATGATTGAGCCCAAACATTGGATGTAAATGGTATTTGAAAATAGGGCAGGATGTATGAGAAGCAGGTGGGACAGGCACCATTGTTACTGCCGTAGAGAGGAGTCCCTTCGTTGTAATGAAATAAGGTGTTGTACGGTCAAGCAAAGACCCCATTGGTGCTTGATTTATTGCCAAGATGGTTTGAGTGATAGGAGCAAATTTAGATGCTTGAGATGCCATACTTCTATTGCTAATTTGTGAGAACGTGTCATCCCACAAACGGTACTAATTGTTGATGTAATAATAGAGATGCTATAAGGAAACTTGCAAAACAATAAAGATGAGAGAGGCTTAGAGTTGGACTCCGGGGTGACACTTCTATGTTTAAGTCAGTAAAAGATGTTGTGAATGAAGAACAAAAAGAGAATGAAGGAATTTTAATAGCTTATACCTCATAAATATTGATTTTAATTCTTTTTATAGGCCTTGACAGAAGCTTTACTCTTTCTGAAACTCTAGGCGGGTAGAAGTTACATGACAATCAAACTTTATTTCCACAACGAGATTGAAGTTATCCAACTATTCTCCAATACTTATCTTCTCAATAAGATCACACTTAGTGATGGAGTTAGTGAGAGGATATAACAATTATAGCATGAACACGACATAAATATAGCAACGTGTCAAAAATCTATATAACATAAATTATTAACGTGTCCAAATTTATATAAGTATATAATAATTTCACATAATTATAACAAAAGAAAATATAAAAATACAAGAGCCTCACTTAGTTAATTCATGCAGTTAATTTGCTTAAACAAATATAAAATTTGAATATAAATATTAATAATTCTTCCTTTATCTTAGGACTATGAGCTCTAATATATTTAAAAAATACAAATATAATATGAATATAAAATTATCAAGTTTACTTACAATCGACCAAGTAGAGTTGAAAGCTCAACAACTTCCACTAAAATACACATTCAATTATTTTTATTATTTTGGATAATGTAACCTTAAAGTTTGAGAATAGATACCCCTTATTTTTATTAGTTTGAAAAATATTCTTTCACACTATGTAGTTTAACATTTCATAAAAAACTAAAGGCATTAATTATAAAATTAATTTTACCTAAAAAACAAACATATCATTTCTTATTTATTTATATATTTCTTATTTCTATTCAAAATTTTTAACTACAAAATTATTCGATTTAGTTAGTTATAAGCTACAAAAATAAGTGTTTTCAATAAAATTGTACAAGGATAATTATTTTTAATTGAATTAAATATGTATAAATATATTTCAGACATAACTGAATTATAACTTAAATAAAAATAAATATAATTTGATAATAATTAAAAATAATTTTATAATTAATTAAATATCACAATCTATTTTATAACTAGCTAAAATCTCATAATTTCGTGGTTACAAACCTTAATTAAAAAGAAATGAAAAAAAATCCTGGAGTAAAAGATGCAAAGAATAAATAAGAATGACCAATATATTTTTTATTTAAAATTTAAAATTAACATTTACTTTTTGAAAATCAGAGAATATTAATTCAAATTAAAGTGCATAACCGTATTTTTATCCTATTTCAGGAATTTAGGGAGCCTTGCGCTCTATATGTATATATGATTGGTAAACGCAAAACCCTACTGCTTAAATCGTAAAGTAAAATCGAACATCCACTCTATAAACACTAGTGAGCTAAATCCAAAAACATAAAGAAGTAGGTAAAAAAAAAAAAATGTCGGGAACCGGACCGATCTCTCAGGATTGGGAACCCGTGGTGATCCGCAAGAAGGCTCCCAACGCCGCCGCCAAGCGTGACGAGAAACCCGTCAACGCCGCTCGCCGAGCAGGCGCCGAGATCGAAACTGTCAGAAAAGGTTTTTTTTTTTTTAATTCTCCTTTCCCTGTCTATTTTTTTTTCTTCAAGCAAAATGGAAAAAAACCCTATGTTTGTCTGATTTTAGTCTTCCTTTCGATGTAACTGTCTTTCGTGATAAATGCTGATATTATTGTTAAAATACCCGAACTGGTTATAAGAAATTTATGAAGCTATGAAAGTTCGATTATGTGAAAACATACAAATCATTCTCATCTTTTTTTTTTTTTGTGCGCACTCTTACCGATTTTTATGAATAATTTTCGACTATACTATTTTTCTAATTCTTGGGCGTAAATATCTGAGTTTAGCTTTAATTTTCTGCGCTTTTCCCTCAAAACTGCCTCACTTTAATTTTGGAATTTTTATGAGTTTTAAGGGCTTGTAGGATATTTATAAAGTACATGATTGCTTTGCTTATCCTTTGGTTAGTTGTGCTTTTGCACCTTTTATATATTTAGCTTGATTACTATGCCTTTCTTCTGAACATTGAATTGTTTTACTGTTTATTGCATTACATTATCCTATTTTCGCAGCTACTGCTGGGACAAATAAAGCTGCCTCTAGCAGCACTTCTTTAAACACAAGGAAGCTGGATGATGAGACGGAGAATCTTTCTCGTGATTTTTTTTACTTTTTATGCTCCTTGACAATTTATGATTTAAGATTTATGGAATTCTTATTATGAATTTGGGTCTTGATTTTCTTCAGCAACATTGAAAGCAGCAAGCATCTAGTAAATTTACTTCGTGAGTTTCTTTCTAATCATGCTTTATCAATTTGTATTTGTTTTTTGAAATGTTTTGCTTTTGTTTATAGCATATGAGGCTGGTCTGGACATCTGTTTATAGACAAAGAAGATTTAAATCCTGATATATATATATATATATATATATGATGATGAATTAATGATACTAAAGAAGATTCTATTCCCTTTCTCTTGATAGCATAATTTTTTCTGTCATAAGTGATGTTTTTCAATAAGTGATGTATTTTTGCAAGAAAAAAAATTGGCTTTTTTGCATTTCTTTGGCAAACATGTATGATTGTTACAAGTATCTTGTCCCCACCTTTTAGCTTATGTTTTCTTTATTTGTTTCCATTTTTTTTGTGTTTTTATATTTTCTTCTCATGCTCTTTACTTTTCTTTAATGTCATTGTTGTGCTTTAGGTGCTTATCTTAGTTTTTTGTCTATCCAATCCTTTATTTGGCAATCTACTCGTGCTGATTTTGTTGTTATCAAAGATGATATTTATATTTTCTCGTTATTCATCAGTACATTGTATGTTCTATGATTTCTGTTTTCTGGCAATGGTCAAGGCATACTTTGATCATCTGAAATCTTTTATATCATCTCAATATGATTTTTAGCTGATATCTTCTTTACATAATGGACTAATTTTGTTTTCACGCTTTCATTATTGACTTGAGACTATGTCGTGCATATCTCTGCCTTACTTGTATCCTACTTCTTTTGCTTTGCCAAGATATGGCTTTCTAATCCTTACTGCATTTTCTTGTTTTGCTGGTAGAATTTTTGGAATGATGATAGTAAGTTTTTTGCCCTTGACATAAAACTCTTGTGATCTTGTTATATATTTTAAAAAGTTATAGTTTAGACTCTGTGGTTTAGTTTTTGTTCTTATAAGGCTTATGGTTTTAGAATTTCTATGGTGAAAATGACAATTGTAGCCAAAAAAAAAAGTTTAGGAAGCATATAGATGTACTCTTGGATTGATATGTTTCCATAACATGTTCGAAAATCCCACCTTTCTTTTGCTTAAATTCCAATTAAAAATGACCTTTTAAATAAATGAAATAATGTTAGATAATTTGCCTTTTATGCCATTAGCGTTTGATGAGTTAAAAATGCAAAGTATAAGGTGTTAAACTCGGGTATCGAATGGTCAGGTACAGGCAGGTTAAAAATAGGGTACAGGATGGTTACCTTGTTGCTTGTTAAGGGCCCTGCAATCTGTATGGTATGCCTAGCCATTGCCCATTTATGCAGGCATGTATAATGTACCTCTCAATTTTCTATGAAATATAATGTTAGCTTTGTGAACTGAAAGTGAATAGGATATGAGTTTGGTAACTTTGCAAATGAACTAGCATGTCTGATTGATTTCTTTAATCAGTTACATTGAGGTAGTATTTCTGTCCTTTGAATAGATAAGTGGTTTTTATCGAGTGTTCAAATCCCTTGGACATAACGTCTAATCAATAGAAAGTTATCCCTTTTCATTGCATTTCTTTCTTTCTTTCATTCCTTTTCTCGTCTCCTCCTTTTCTTTCTTTCTTTCCATCAATAAATGTTGCTGGCAAGACATTGGCAATGATGTCCAGTGTGGTTGGGCCACATTTGGATCATTCAAGGGCTGGTTTGGAGTGTTGATTCTAGATTGTACCCATTTAGGATGGCCTGGACCGGGTTGTGAAGGGCACAATATGCACTGGAGGAGATGCTGGAACCTTCCAAATTTAGTAGTTTTAGGGCATTTTAGAAATGGTTGCTGATGAAAGAGAAAGAGGAAGTGAATTAATGCATAAATATTAAAATTGCTATTGCACTTCAACTAATATTCAATGCCAATGCCCTACTTTCATTTGGTCAAGTTCACTCACTAAGCGTCTATTTGATCAAATTTGATCACAGATTTAATGAATTTAACCGAATGAAATAGAGTGAGAACATGACATTAATTATTGGTTTGAAGTCTGATGGCAACTTTGATATTTATCTCAAGATGGAAAGAAATGAAGAAGGGAAAAAAAAACACTAGGTCCAAAAAAGGTGTCCCTCAGTAATCTAGGGGTGCCCATTTTATCACCTTGTTTTAGATGGGTTAAATCAGTCTGCCTATCTAGCACCCATTTAATTAATGGACAGGGAAATGGGGATGTTTAAAGTATTGACGCAGTTGGTGTTAAATGGAACTTTTGATACTTCTTGGTTGGAAGTGTGACTTATTTTTTATGCTTATTTTTGTTTATGCTTATATGAGTATAAAATTAATTGCAGATGAACGTGTGTCAACCGATCTGAAGAAAAATATTATGCAAGCCCGAATGGATAAGAAGCTAACCCAAGCTCAACTTGCTCAAGTGACTCTCTTTACCCCCTCTTCTGCTTCTGCTCATCCTTGTATACATGTTTTTGGAGGTCCAGTAGTCAGGGTTGTGTTTTTCTTTTTAACTTGGCAGATGATCAATGAAAAGCCACAAATTATCCAGGAGTATGAATCTGTGAAAGCTATTCCAAATGAACAAACAATTTCGAAGTTGGAGAGGGCTCTCGGGGTCAAAATTCGCGGGAAGAAATGAAATTATTATTTGTAATAAAAGGTTGTTGTGGTTGTGTGTGATGCTGCACCCTGTTGTACAAACTTAGGAGGTGGTGTGGTAAGTTTTTGTGTCCTTAGGAAACTAATAATGATATTTGCCTAATTTCTAAGTGTTGGTTCACATTTATGCATACAGCATGAGTTATGGAAGTTCGGTTCACATACGCATTATCTGGTATCGGGCTTATGAAATAGTGAACAGCTTGATGGATGGTATGGTGCAATAAATTGTCATGGATTGTTGTAGTTCTCCGGTAACTTTTTAAGTAGCTTTCATTTGTTGAAGGTACTCATTAAAAATAGACATGACAATTGGGTGAGTCGGATTGGCTTTGGGTCAAGTTGATTCGAGTTGGTTCATATTTGGTTTTTAATTTTTTGGTCATTTTTTAGTTCAGGTCGTTTCAGTTTCGGGTTACTCAAGGTTCGGATTGTTTCGGGTTTGGGTTAATGGGGTTTAAAGGTTAATAGATTTCGGATTAATTGGGTTTAACACTCGTGTTTATCATTTTTGAGTCAATTACATTAAAACTTGGGTTTGTCGAGTTCAGATCATTTTAAATTAATTGTTCGTGTCAATTCATGTTTAAGTCATTTTGGATTTATGTTATTTTAGGTTTGGGTTGTATTGGACTTTGTTTATTTCTGGTTTGGGTTGGTTTTGAGTTAATTTTTTTTTATCAAATTGGGTTGGATTGGTTTGAGTTTGGATGGGTTAGCTGGGTTTTTCAGGTTGGAATCAGAATTGACATAGTTAAAAAACATTTAACTTAAAATCAATTGGTATTAGATGAAATGGCTTAATTTGAATATAAGATCATAAGAAACTCGAAACTTTATAAATGTAGGATAATACCACTTAATACTACCCCATATGTAGCTTAGCAAGAGTTTTTGTAGGGGCGACCTTGTTGGTGTTAGGCAATTTGACGTGATAAACTTTGAGTCCGTCATCTATATCTTAAAAAATCTTTGAACTTTTTAGTAAAACAGATTCTATTGGAAAGAAACATTATAACAAATATTAAATCACACTCAATTTTGACATTGGATCTTAAATTTATGGTTATTTGAATTTTGGACTTGCAAAGTTGAAACTCGAATGTTGGTCGACATTTCAAAGTGTCAATCGAGTTTCAATCTATTGGATCATGTGCCTGGGGAGATTTTGAAGCGTAGGTTTACCGGAGTTGATTTAAATCAAAATTTTAGAGCGTAGATGACTTAGAGCGATGCTTTAAAAGGGTAGATCCATTGGAGAATCATCTAGATTAAAGTCTGAAGGGGAAAGAGCATTGATCTTGGGAGAGTTGATCGGTAGAAAATCAGAAGGGTGAAAGATGATGGCGAAGTTTTTGTTGATCATGTCTAAACGGTCTATGACGTAAGAATAGCTCTAAGAATCAGCAACGATACATAAATTATCAAAGCTGGATCTTGAAGGCTTTCAATCTCAACCATCCAATCATTTCACTTAAGTTGTAAATTATCATTTACATTTCACCTTCAAACCATCCCAAAATATTTTTCAAAACCCCTCACAAAACTTCTTTACTCCCTCCTCTCATTTCTTCTTAAACATTAAGAAGCCCAAAGAGTCTTAAGTCGGGAGCCCAAACCAAAAAGAGTTTGAACCCAAGTAATTGAAACCTAAAGAAGCTCTAAAGCAAACAAAGTCAAAAGCCCAAAGAATCATGAAGTGCTGCAGTGCAAGCAACTCTCTGTATCCATAAGTTCTAGACCAAACAAAACTCCTACCCAAAAGTCCGAGTCCAACTAAAGCTCAGATCCAAAGAATTTAGCAATAGGTATACATGTCAATATTCTCGGGTATATTTGTTATAATAATACTGTAATTTATTATGAATATGTAAAATTATTATTATTTTATTGTTAATACATCTGAATTATGCCATCTAAAATAGAGATATTAACTATTATGTTATGTCATATAAATTAAAAACATTCATCACATAGAACAATAGGTTTGTCATCATTTAAGTTGGCATACCTATTATGATAAACTTTTAATTTAAATTTTACGCCTTTATGCTTTTTTTACGATTTGTTTTAATTATATTATGTTATTCATTATTGATATAGATGTGATACAGAGGGGGATCTAGAGTCTACATGGCAACGGGTCGGCTCCTGATGTCCAAATATAATTTAGAATCAATAATGTTAGACATAATATGATTACGTAATATAAACACGAAATAAAAATAATTAAAATATGATATGATATAAAAAATAAAATTAATATAATATAAATATTTTAAAATTTATATAATATAAATTATTAATATATCAAATTTTATATAAATATAAAATAATTTAAATATAATTATAATAAAATAAAATATTTGAACATGTATAGATGCACGTTTCCAAGTCTAATTCCGTCTACTGACCATTGAACCCATGGTTATGCCACACGGGAGGTTAATGAGGATTTCGAATGGTATGGTTGTGCCGTACTGGAAGTTAGTCAAGGTTTCCAATTAACTATCACTGGAAGTCTGGTTCGCCAACATAGCTATTTGATGCGGGCCTTATTTCATTCTTTTTTTGGCCTGAAAAAGGTATATTTATCCTTAAGTTAGATAGAAAATCCATTTATCACTTTTAGTTTAAAAAGCACTTACTTACCCCATAAGATTTGTAGAATATACAATTACTCCATAAGTTATTATTTCTAAAGTTAATTTTAAATGAAAAGACAAAATGTCAATTGTTAATTGTTAATATATTTTTTTTCTATTTCATGTTTACTCAAAATTTTGTAATTACAAAATCACCTTTAATCACTATGAAGTTAAATTATAATTAAATTTTATTTTAATTCAAATATACA
>JBBYHO010000021.1:431145-443558 GCA_038382025.1 Adansonia gregorii
TAAATTTTTTAAAATTACATTTTTAGCCCAAAAAGGCTAAAAGTGCTAGAATGTTCTTGAAATGACCAAAATACCCCAAATAGGTAATTTGATGTAAGAAATGACATTTTTAACCTTAAAATTTAGGGTTGTTGGAATGAACTCTAAACTTTTTTAACTTTGCAAAATGGTCCCTACATGAAACAAAAATTACAAAACAGTATTAAACATATCAAAATCAACATGGAAAATTCACCAAAAATCACTAGAAATATTCAACCAAGCATCTTTGAGGTTAAAATAATTTTTTTTCTAATTTTTGCAATTCTAAAATTACGAAAAAGCCATTAAAAGGTTAAAAATGTCACATTTAAACATGTTAAAAAAGTATGTAAAACACTCATTAAACTCCACTAAGCATTCAGTGAAGCTTAGATGGCCTTGGAAAAATTTTGTACCTATTTTAATTTAGTCCGTATAATTCCCAAAGTTCTAAAATAACATTAAAAAGTCAAAGAACTTCACCAAATCATGCCCACAAGATTCAGCCAACTTGGATATACCCATCCAAGGCCTTACAAAATTTTGAAAAAATTATTTTTAGGCCTTGTAATTTTTAAACATGATAAAATAGTCCAAAATTTCATAAAATCAATTTTTTTTCTTTATCTAATTTCATGAATATCAATATAAGTATAAATATATATATATATATAGAGATATATATATCCTACTTTCTACCAAGTTTAATTAGGCATGACATCATGAAAAATAATGAACATATCATCAATCAACATGAAAACACAAAGAAAAACAGCACAAAATTATATACGTATAAAATTAGTATCATTTTCACAAACAAACATGTGCTATCTTGATGAAAATCAACTTAGTGAAAATAAAAATCAAATATAACAATTA
Source organism: Adansonia gregorii (assembly GCA_038382025.1). Taxonomy (NCBI): domain Eukaryota; kingdom Viridiplantae; phylum Streptophyta; class Magnoliopsida; order Malvales; family Malvaceae; genus Adansonia; species Adansonia gregorii. Next base: position 432,046 of record JBBYHO010000021.1, read on the forward strand.
TATCAAGAAACTTTGATCTTGGCTTTCATACTTAGCCTTTCAACATAGAACAAAATCCATGAGCACAAGTAATCACCAAGCTCACTAAAAGGATGAAATATGCTTTAAATGAACAAAAATCAAAAGATTTCCAAGTGAAACTACCTTGAAAACTTAAAAAACTTGAAAAAACTTCAAAAATTTAGGGAATTTTTGGTAATTTTTGCTTTGCAACCCTAACCTCTTAAATGAAAGCATCCCCCTTATATTTATAAGAGGAAGGATTCTGCCAGGGAGAAGAGAAACCCCTGTTGATCAAATTTTTAATCCTTTTTCCATTTTTTTTAATTTTTATGTTAATATTTTTTTATTGATAAGGCTTAATTAAATTGTGTTGTCATTTTGTATGAATCATCATTTAAAACATGGCCTTCATGATGATTATGAAAAAAAATCTTAATTAGATAAACAAGTTATAAGGATTAAATTATAACCAATTAAAAATTATGTATTCAAGAAATAACATTTCATATAATAAATCAATTAAAAATTTAATCAAAATAGGCTTTCTAGGCTTGTTAGAAAACAAAAATGGGCTTATTGAGTTTGTTAGAAGATTAATGGGCTTATTGGGCCTATTAGTAAAATTTAAAAGTTTTAAGCTAATGAAATGGAAAAACAAAATTTTGGCCCATTAAAAAATAAATTAATTAATTTTTCCATATAAAAATTTTAAAAATTTTATATGAAAGAAAAAGGCAACTAAAAATTTCAAACTTATAAAAATTTATGAGCAAAAATCCTTATGATTGAAAACTATATTTTATAAAAATGAATTGAATTCCAAGAAGCTAAAGTTAAGCCATTTTATTGAAATATGTGAACATATTTAAAATTCTAAACTCTGAAAAATTTTATAGATCAGAAAAGTTTATATGTAAAGGATGAGAAAATTTCAAAAATACATTCAAATTTACAAAAATGAATTAAATTCAACAATTACTCAAAATATTAATTAATAAAAATAATAAAGGTGAAAACTTGATCCGAAAAATTTTGCAAGCATGATACTTGCGGTACAATGATAAATTCAAAATTAAATAATAAATTTAACAAATTGACACTTCATGGCATAAAATGCCATGCAAGTTTTTCTTGAATACTTTTTATTTGTTGGGGTAGTATTGACATAAATACTATATAGCTATCAATAAAAAATATGATAATTGACTTTCAAAATTTCACAAAATATCTCAAAAAATTCTTAAAAATGAAAATTTTGATTGTAACACCATAAGTGGAAATGAATTTTATAATTTTAAAAGAATAAAGTTGAAAACTAATTTTTTACCTTAATACTCATCTTTTTTGTCTAAGATTTGTACTTTACAACTTTCGAAATGGTGATTTTTTTATCACGTGCACAAGCGATCATTTAGATAAAATCAAATAGGTCTTAAAAATACCTAATCCACCTAGAAGAGGTGAATCCCCTACCGGGGCAACCACTAGGTTCTCGATTTGGGATATCTCAATTTTTTTTAAAAAAAAGGCTCGGATGATAGTAGGTGTCTACAATTACCCCTTTTTGACCATTGCTAAGAACTAGGAAGAAGGCAAAGACTGTAGTCAACCTGTCATCTGGGCTATAAAGTTTTGAAAAATGAACTAAACTAAAAAAATTTACATTAAGACAATAACCAAGGATAAACTTAGGTTAAAGTAGGGAATTGACCAGGGTGAAACCATGATGATTAACAGAGGTGATCGAGCATAACTTGATTTTAAAAGGTTAACCAGGATAGAAACATTATAGTCAACTTAGGTGAACAAGGTGGAACCTAAGCCAAAAAGGGTTAACTAAGATGGAACCATGACAATCAATGAAGGTGAATAAGGTGAAACCTAAGTCTAAAGAGTTAACCAGGGTAGAACCATAATAGCTAATGAAAAAGACCAGGTTGGAACCTAAGTCTAACAAGCTGTTTGAAAGGATAAAAGATTTACCTTTTGATTTTGAGAAAGTTGGCATACTGAATGGTTGTCACTTGCCTCCAATATATTTAGATTTTAATCTGCAAGTCATTGATTGCAAGTGGAAATGCATTCACAGTGCATATAATGACTTCTTTTGATATTATGAACAACCATCGATCTAACCTTTATTTAAAGTTAAAGTTATTTTAGAGAATGTTATAGATATTTCTTTTTGATTCAATGAGGTGAGTCCTTGCTTCTACTTAAAGTTAAAGGCATCTTCAAAAAGTATTATGGATATTTCTTTTTCTCTTGGTAAAGTGAGCCTATGCCTGTCTTTGGTCTGTGTTTGATAACGTCTGCGAATGGATTTAGATATGCTACCAAAGACCTTGAAAATTATTTTGGTTATCGTCACCAGAAGCTTTGGACACACCATTAAAGACTTTGACATTTTATTCAAACTTTTCTAAGATGCTTTGCATTTCGCCATGAAGACCTATTTGTAAATAAATTCTTTTGAATGCTTTGGATCTTACTACTGAAAACATATTTCTAAACAAATTCTTTTAAATGCTTTGGATCTCACCACTAATAACATGTTTTTAAACAAATTCTTTTAAATCCTTCGAATCTCACCACTAAAAACCTGTTTTTAAACAAAGTCTTTTAAATGCTTTGGATTTACCTATGAGGACTTGTTTTAAAACAAAGTATTTTAAATGCTTCAAATTACACCATTAAAGACTTATTTTTAAACTAAGTCATTTAAAATGCTTCAGACTTCACATCAAGGACTTGTTTTCAAATGGAATCTTTTAAATGCTTCAGATTTCACCACCAAAGACTTGTTTTTAAATAAACTCTTTTAAAATGCTTCGAATTTCACCACTAAAGACTTGTTTTAAAACAACGTCTTTTAAAATGCTTTGGATTTCACAATTGAAGACTTGTTTTTAAACAAACTCTTTTAAATGCTTTGGATTTTAACCACTAAAGACTTTGGAAATTCATGTTATTGATCAATGGTTGATGCAATTGTAAATACTTAATGTGATGATTGCAAAAATGATGACTTTGCTTGAAGAATGCCATTGTCAAAAATGGTGAAAATACCCTTAAAATGATGCTAACTTAACTGATGTAAAAGCCACTATTATCTATGATGTTGATGCACGTGAAATGATGCAAATGTAAATGAATCAAATGATGCTGATGCAAGTAAAATGATGCAAATACCAATGATAGTAAATTAAGCATATGTTTTGAATGATGTGAAGATCAACACTCTATTTGAATATCTTTCAGGTCTAGCCTAACCATTTTACTAGTTTCAAATCAAAATCACTCTGAGACTATTATACTCTAAGAAAAATCACTCTTTTTTTAGTCATTTGCAATCATCTTGCCCCAATGATTTAAAATTTAAATTTTTATTTCACTTTCTCTTTCTTATGAATTAAGTACTATCCCAGTTCGATGCCCTTCTATCAGGAGAACCCTTATCTTCTTTCATGACACCTTTTTTAAGTTTTTTGAAATAATTATCTCGTTGAAAAAATTATTTTGTTTAAAACTTCTAGGCTAAAAGCATGTGATGTTCAAACCTTTCAAAGACTAACGATCTTTTATTGAAAAAATTTCCTAAATGATAATCTGTTGTTCTTCAAAATAGGTTAAAAAGCTTTAAAAAAACTTAGGGTTAGCCCAAAAATTTCACAACAAATAGGATAGATGCCTTTATTCCTATGCATGAATGGATCAGCTTGTAAGAAACATGAATTTCTTTAAAAATTAGACAAATTTGATGTTCCTTTAAGTCTTATGATTATAAGCACTTTGACAAGTACCAAGACTGCTTGTGAAAGGTTTATGAATGAAAGATCAAGTCAAAAAAGGGATGGATTTAATTTTTAGAGTTGGTTTCTTCAACTATGAGTTGAAAACCTAAGGTATTTAAGAATTTGAATATCCCTAAATTTCTTCAAAATGGTTTTTCTTTTTGCAAAATTTCAATAACCCCCATAGGTGATACTGACAATTTTTCTTATTTTACTCTAGATTGCCTATTTCTGGGTTTTCACACTAGAGCTTCATTTTTCTTTCTCATTTTTCATTTCTTTTCCTTTAGTTGCTTCATCTTTCTATTAAGAAAAACTCATAACTTTTCGAAAAAAAAAAAAGATTCCTAATAAATCGACCTATCAATTCCAATAATCATGTTTGATTAAAATAGACTTTCTTAGATACATAATGTAGGCCAAGGTTTGAAGTTTAGAAAAAAGGACAAATAGGCTCGAATAAAGTTTTTGAGGGTGATTAGACTAAGAATCATTTCATTTTATCAGAAGTTTAGCTTTTTTATTTTCCTGGGGATATTGCATTCCCTTATTTCCTCATATTTTTGTTTCTTTTTTCATTTTTTCCTCTTTCTTTGCATATTTTTTCCCTTCTTTTCTTTTTCTTTCTTCTTTTTTTTTGTCTCAACTACCCTTACATTTGCTCCAAAATATTAGGAATCTTTTTAGAAATTTAAATAAGAGATCTACGTTTCACATTTTCTCTAATTTTCTTCATGCCTTCCAATGTGGATAATAATCCTCAATTAGGGATTACCAAAGGAAGTGATTTTTTTAGGCCAAAACAAATGAAAAAATTTTTCTATGAAAGGATGATGAAAGAAGGCCATTTATCATTCAAACATAACTATTTAGCTTGAAAGGTCATTCCTTAGGAAAAAGATTCCTTGGAAACATCTTAAGCATCCTAATCACATGAAAATGCATATGATTTTGTTGTGAAAATTTATGAATGAATCCCCTTTCTCTTCATATTTACAAGTGTGTTCTTTTTTTAGTTTATCCCTAATAGAAAATTAGGTAATACAGGGATTTATGTTTACAAAGAAGATTCTACATTGATTTCTTAAAATTGAGGCTAATGGGTGTTGGGATATATTTAAAATGATCTAAAAAACCAAGATTCAAAAAGGTTTTGTTAGGGACATAGGGTTAATTTTGTTCAGTCATCATGCCTTAAAATACAAGTAATGAGCGAATTCCTAAGAATGGTAGTGAAATCCATGTTTTGGATACTCAAAAGAGAAGTAGGATTTTAGGCACAATCTTTATACTCATATAATTATCGCAATTAGATTCCTTAAAAGAACATCTTATTTGTTTTATTTCTAAATAAACTCATAGAATTTTGGAAGCTTTATTTTATCATTCTTTTTTAGGGAATCATGGTTTGGAAACCTTAGAGTTATTTCCCTAAAGTACTAGTTTTTCAAATGATTAAAGTTTTATTCACATAGAAATAAATACAAGGGTATAAGCTCATTTTTTATATTGATCATTAGTGTTCGTGAGACTTTTCATCATCATATTTTTGAAAATATTTACTTTTTAGAAACATTTTTATCTTATTAAAGCTTTTAACATGCATCCTTTACAAAATTATGTCAATTTAAAGACAAAGGCTTTTCAAAATAAAGGTTACACCAATCTCTATGGCATGCGCTCCCTTCTCTTAAAACGTGTTGTTCTCAATGCTTATCTCTTAGTAGTATACCCTGCAATGACATTTGGCTTTTTTTTCTTTGAAGCTCAACTTTTTAGCTTTGATAAGGTCCTAAACTTTGAACTTAAGAGCAAGGTAATCTTTTGTAGAATGACTTGGATTACCAGAATGATAGTGAGAACATTGGTTGACTTCATACCAATCTAGATACGAGGGTTTTAAGGGCTTGATTTGGATAAGTCTCAAAAAGTGATTCTTGAAAAGTTTAGGTAAAAGCTCAACATAAGAAATAGGGATTTGCTTAACTCGACTTCATTTCTGTTTCTTATGTTCATTCTGACTATTGACCTGAGTACTTAGCTTATGCACATATGTGAAAGTCGATGTAACTGTAAGCATTGGCTAGTAAGGATCTTGGGATGCATTATTCATGATAGGATAACATGGTTTGTAAATGTGACATTAATATTGGCTAGAATCTATAAGTCAATGGTTTATCTGGAAGACAGTATGGATTTCTTCTTTTTTTCTCTGTTATTTTTTTCTTTTTCACCATAGGCACATAATAAACTTGTATTTTTCCATTTGTAATGGCATTTTCAATTATTTTGCTGGAGGCCACTATATCAGTAAAATTCTTTATGGCACTTTTCATGAGTTTATTAAAGAAGAGACTTGGTAGTGCATTCAAAAATAATTATGTCTATTTTTTTTCCAATAAAGCTTGTTGCACTTGGGCCGCTACGTCCCTTAATCTCTGGGCATACTGTGTGAACGTTCTATTAATTTCTTCTTCATATTTTGGATAAACAACCAGTCTAGTGCCCAATCCAACATATGTTTATATTGTGTAAGAAAAGCATTGGCCAAGTAAGTTTAACACTATATTTGACTCTAATTTAAGTTAGTATACCATATTGCTGTTGATCTTAATAGGTTTTCTTAAAAATAATAAATGAAAAGCTTGCCATTGTGTATACATCTAGCCATTTTTTTGATAAACATTTTGATATAGGCTTGTGGAGACATAGTGCTACTGAATTTTTCAAAGTGTGGCATCTTAAACATAGAATGAAGATTAGATCTAGTACCAAGCTTAACTCATTTACCTTGACACTATTGAAGTCCTCGACTTATTCTATTATTTTAAGTCTATTTTTGAGAAGCTAGTTTTTTCTTATCGCTTTCAAGTTTGACTCTTTTTTATGCCTTAAGGATAAGATTTTCTTGCTTCGAAAGTCTATAAAAGTTTGTAACTATTTAAATCATTCAAAGTAGGATATAGTTTTGTACTTATTACCTTTTAGTGAGCTTTAGGGTCAGTATGAGTATGTACTATGGGATTGGTTCCTACATGTTAAGTACCTTGAAAAGGTCTTTTCTACCTTGAATGAGTCGATGACAGTATTAGGGTTATTCCCTTAAATTTCCTAAATTTACATTTTTAGACTTTTTCCTTTTAGTGATCATTATTTCCATAGGTGGTTGCCTTTTTACCCCGGATAAGTCAGCATCAGTGTTAGAGTTATTCCTTTGGTCTTTTGAATTTACATTTTCATACTCTTTCTCTCTAGTGGTCATTATTTCCATCAATTAAAAAAAGTTGTGCTTGCATCTCCTCTTGTCGTTTCATCAATTTTTCCTATGTTCATAATGGGTTACTTCTATCCTTTCTAGGTATGCTAAAATTTTTTCTCCTATGGTCAGTGACATTCAATTGTCCTGAAACTTTTGCTTTGAAAGAGAAAATTCTTTTAAAGAACTTTGAAATCCAAGAAGACTTTTATTACGTCTTCTTACCTTTATGAAATGCATGCCATGAATGCACATATATGAATGAAAGTAAAGATGAAATTAATGTAATGTCGAAGAAAAATTTTGTGAACAAATATGCATAAAAGGCTTATCATTAAGAAAGATTGCCTTAAAATGAAATTAAGGTACTGTGGTGCCTTACGAAAAAACTAATCAATCTTATTATAGGTAGCATAATGTTTATTCATCATTGTCCTATGTATTTATTATGGGAAAATAATATACACAGAAAAAGGAAAAAAAGGTTAGCACAAAAAACTAAGAATTAATGCAAGAAAAATTTTGCCTTACGCAGACACTTTAGGGCATTACAATGCCTATTAGGGCAACTAAAAAGGCCTTGTCACTGGTGATGATGTATGAACATCATTGCCTGACCAACATGTCTGGATTGTATGGTTAAGACCATATAATGGCTTGTAAGGCAAAAAGAAGTACTCACGTTACTAGGGACTTGATATGTAAATTAAAAAAATAATGACACTTTTAGAGTTAAAACAAAAATTTTATGACAAATGATAATGTTTGACCATTATCTCCCAATTTACATGCTTCAAACATAAAATAAAAAGGAAAAGGTAAGAAGTGTTCCCTCTTTTATACCTAATTTAGTGACCTCTAAAATTGAGTATGGCTTTAACTAAGTGAGGCCCTTACAGTTCATTACATGAAGTTTAAGTTAGGCATCTAAACAAGTTCTTTAATTATTCCTCGAGTTTAAAAAGAATTGACGAAGTACCTTAATCTTTATCCATCGTAGGTTTATGTCAAAAAAGGGTTCAATTCGACTAGGAGTATCTTCCATGCTTGTAATAAGGCTAATACCTCAAGCAAGCCTAGTAATATTTACCTAATAGGTTTTTCAACTAGCCTAGATAAAGGCTAGCACCTTAAAAGGTAGAGCTACTTCGCCCATAAAGTTGTTAACAAGAAGTAAAAAGTGGACACAAAGTTAATGATCCAAGGATTAGCCATAAAGATATGTTTTTTGCATATAGGATAGTTGTCGATAAGTTATACAACTAGATTCTAAAATATAATTAATTCTATTAAGATATATAATGACTTTGTTTATATAATCTATCATGTAAAAAACCTAAAATAGGAAAATTATCAATTTCTCTTATCTCTATTTCTATTCTTCTTTTTCTTTGGTTTTTTTTTCTTGTATTCTTAAGTTTGACTCCATAAGAGTTGTTGTCTTTTGTCATTCTATAAGAAATTGGTATCAGAACTTGCAATGATTTAACCATAGATCTGGAAAGGATAAGATATTTTAGTTGATGGCTAAGGAAAACAAGTTGAATATGCTGAAAGAAAAAGTTCAAAATCGTTAGAGCCAAATTAAAATTTTGAAAACTATAGAAGTTGCTATTCCTAAATAGTGGGAAGATCAAAACTGAAGTATTGAATCCTAATTTGAGTAAGTTATATTTGTAGAGTTCTGGAGTTGCTATCTAGAAAGGTTAAAGCTTAAATTTAATTTGAGTTTAGGGGTGTTAAAAGCTCTAACAACATTAAACCAAAAGTAAAGATACCCATGGCTAATAAAGAAGTAGCCCACATAATAAGAAAAACACAAAATCCCCATGTCATGATCTAAGACAAAATAGAGCACTAATAATAAACATAGTGGCAATGGTGTGGTCAATCTAATGGTCATGGTTCAAAGTGACATGAATCACAATGATATAGATGAGGGTTTGTATAATTAACTACTTATTTAATATGGCTGCAAGTCTAGATGGTGGCTTTTGCCTACAATATCCTTATCTCTAGGATACAGAGTCTTACTGTTAGAATTGCAAAGAATCTCATCCTTGCTAATATTAGATCTATGACTTAACATGATGAAAGAGTAATGGAGTTGTGGGAATTATCCACTCATATTGTTTTCTCTAAGAATATTGATAAGAATATGGCATTTCCTTCTCCATAAAAGTTGCAAAAGCTAAACAATTCTATGATTGCTAGTTATATAGAGAATTATCAGGCTAAGGATAGTTTAAAGGTTTTGAGGATTATTTCAAGGTATGGTGCTATGCCAAAGCATTCTAATTTGGGTAATATTTTATTGGGTTATAGTGAATTATTTTCCTTATAGTTTGGAAAGCAAGCTCATTAGTTTGTTTGTAAATCTTCATTACGTAATGATATAATTGCTCATTCTTCATTGATTAGCTTATACTATAAATGTAGAGAATTAGGTAAAGGTTGGAAATTGTTTCTTGAGATAAAAGCAAAATGATGTTGTTAGTTGAAATGATATGATTTGTAGTTATGCCCAATTTGTATAAGTGAGAAAGAACTCTTTCTATTTGAAAAAAATGAAAAGTGGACAAATAAGGCCAAATTGGACCACTTTTGTGGCTGTTCTTTTAAACTTTAACCAAATAAGGCTAATAGATATTTGGGCTGGATACTTTTAGTCCAATGGTGAATGATTATGGAGCTGAAGCTAGACTAGATCATTATACATGTATTGTTGACCTTCTAGATCAAGTTCAGAAATTAATTGAAGCTGGATCATTTGGAAGGGAGCATAATGTGATGAACCTAGTAGGAAAACAAACTATAGGATCAATGTTGAAGATTAAGAAAATGAACAATGAGGATATGAGCTAAAGGCTAAGGAGGGAGTTGATAAAAGTCCTGAACAAGAGCTGATAGCTAAGCTTAGAGTTGACAAAAGGCTGGTAATAGAGCTAGGAGTTGGCAAGTTGACAATTGAAGCTATCAAGAAGAAGTTTAAGCTAGGCACAAAGTTAATGAACTAAGAATCAACCATGAAGATATGGTTTTTGCATGTAGGACAGTTGTTAATAATTCATACAGCTAGATTCTAGAATTTAGCTAATTCCGTTAAGAAATTATAGTGACTGTGCTTATATAATCTATCATGTAAACAACTCCAATGAAAAGGAAAATTATCAATTTTTGTCATTTCTCTTTCTATTTCTCTTTTTTCTTTGGTTTCTCTCTTTCTTTCATTCTTTATCCTAACTTCATTAAAGTTATTGCCTTTGTCATTCTATGACATTCACTAACAATCCCATTTTATGGATAATCTATTAGTACCACTATTAGTATTTTTTAAGATATGTGGCATGCCCTGACCCTAAATTTGAGTAGCCTCCCCTCATCTAAAGTTTTTTAGATGGATAATGTTTTAGCACCATTGTTAGCACATTCTAAGGCATGTGGCATGCCCTGACCCTAAACTTATCTTTAATTTAATTATATATATTAACTTTGATATATATTAATATATTATATTATTTTTATTGAAAAATAAAAATTACTATTACTTTAAAAAGTTTAATGATAAAAAAATTGATAAACAAAAAAAATAAAAATAAAAAATATCATGTTTTTAATATTTAAAGCAAAACTTTAATAACTATTAATTTGGTTACTAAAATGCTATATAGCTATTTTTTTAAGAGATAAATGTGCTTTTATTCTTTTTTCTTCCTTTGTTTTCATTCTTTCTTTAACCAATTTCATTATCACTAAATTTTTTAAATAACACTAATTAATTGATTTAAATAAAGTTAAAATATTTTAATAAATTATTTCTAAGTTAATATATTGATTGAATTAAAGATAGGTTCAAACATACTGAATAGCAAATTTTAATAAAAATTTAATTTAATAGTAATTAAAGATAAATTTGAAGAATATCTAGATTCTCATTAAATTTGTAGCTAAAAAAGTTTTGAGTAAAAATGAATAAAAATAAAGTATTAATAATAATAACAAATGGTGTTTTTGCCTTTTTGTTTAAAATTAACCCAAAAAAATAACTTATAACATGTCGTAATGTGCCGAACACAAATCCAACACACTAGACTTAGATAGATAAATTTTTACATTTTTATTTTCTAATACTGGGACGGGACTTAATTGTAGAAATGAATTGTTTATCCGACTTTATCTTAAATGGTCATAAAAAATGACTAAATAACTAGAGTTGACACCAATCTTATTTTGGTCAGGTGAGATTAGTCACTTATTGGAGTTCATATTCTAAGAATTATAAAAAATCGAAAATAAACTCTAAGGTCTATGTTAATACCAAAGATCACTTAACAAGGGTTCAGGAGTCGATTACAGCATAAGTAAAGATTCAATACCTTTTGTGGTACATAGAAATTAGTATTTTTTACTTACATATCAACTTAAATTTTGACTATAGTTAGTTTTAATTTCTCGATATT
>JBBYHO010000021.1:443658-462820 GCA_038382025.1 Adansonia gregorii
TAAAACCTGGAGGAATACCAAAAGTTTTATTTTTTCAAAAAATTGAAAAATTTTATTCACTTTTTTAAAGAGGGTATTCCTTTATGTAAAATAATCGACGATGTGACTTCCATATATTGGACGCACATTTATGGACTATTTTAATTCGAGGGTGTTGCTTATGGTTTTTGAAAACTAATATATATAAATGGTTTTATGGAATTGCAAAATGATCTTTTGATTATGGAAAATAATTTAAATAGACCTAACATACATGGATGTTATGGAAATCGACCTTAAATCATAGAAAATGATTTTTTTTTTGTACAAAAAAAGCAACAACATTGTAATGATAAGCTAGGGACGAAAGAGAGGATATTTGGACTTTCGAACCCAAGGTTAACATACCACTTTGACATACTCTAACCCACTAAGACAACAGAATGATGACAGAAAATTATTTAAATGCATGAAATTTGCATAATAGTCTTCTAAGTCATGAAAAAAGACTTAAACACCTTTAAAATGTATAAAATTACATGAAAGCCCCTAAAACATGAAAAATAACCTAAATGACCCAACAAATATAAAATGGCATAAAAGTCCTTAGATCATAGAAAATGACTTAAATGAACCCAACACTTATAAAATTGCATAAAGGTCCCCAGATCATGGAAAATGGCCTAAATGACACTAACATTCATAAAATTGTATAATAGTTCCTAGGCACTCGCGATGTCAAAAATTGATTGGAGAAGAGAGGTTGTATTTAATCTAAAGTACCAAATCGAGTTCAATTATTTTGCATAAGGCTTAAACGTAATTAGGTGTCTATAAAGGGTTAATGTATATTTTGCAAAACCTTGAGGGGGCTGAGTGGATTTCTATCAAACTAGAGGGTAAGTGTCTTTACCCTATGGTTTTTTAAGAGTAAATTTTATTGGTGATTCATAATTTTTCATTAATATTTATTTCATTTTCATCCATTACCTTTTAAAGTTGCATTTATTATTTTTGACCTTTGACTAGAATTTCATTTTCATCTATAATTTCTAAAAAATTTAATATACCAATATCCACCTCCTTTCAAAAGATTTTAGTTTTCATCTATTAACTAGTTAAAGTTAAAAAGTGACAAATCACTTAAGTAAGTATTATCTATCAAGTCATGGACATGATACAACATGCTAAGGTTTATAAAAAAATTTTATTATATAGTGTAGACACCCTATTTTGTTTGAGCCAGTGTTAAAGGCATTAGAGGTCACTTTCTAAGTCATTATCGAGTTCATTTAGACAAGCATGGTTTAGTTTCCCACCATTCAGAGCCAAGGTAAGGAGTTTAGAGAGTCACGAGTAAGAAAAAACTATATTCTTACTTATCGATGCAAAAGGGCATGGTATCAATATTTAGCCATGATATATCGATAAAAGACATGAAGTATAGCTATGTTAATAGATTTTGGTTGCGGTATCGATACAGATGATCTTGGTATAGATGTAGAGTTATTTCAAAGCTAAAAAGTGATTTTGGAGGAGTTTGTATCGATACAGGTAAAAAAGTCTCAACACCTAGGAAAATTTTTTTTTGTATTGATATACAGCTTCATTGTATCGATAAAAGAAGCCCAGTGTTAATACCAGCTTCATGGTATTGATACCTAAAGCCAAAATTGGCTTTTGGTATTAATACAAGAAGCCTTGTATCAATACCATAAGGCATTTTTGCCCAGCTCGTGCTATTTTGACACCCTTGCACTATTGAACTTAAAATCCAATTTAAACATGTTTTTGGCATAAAAAATCATCACAATTTATACCAAGGCTCAGCATTGGACTTATGATTGGGTATTAACAAATTTTTAAAGCCCAAAATGGCTTAAAACTAGAACTTTTGCATAAAATATGGTTTTTTGGGGGCATACTTGGTTTTTCTCCATGTTGTAGACATTTTCAGCCTTTCTTCTCCACTACTCTACTTGTTGCAACCAGTGGAAAAATAGCCTGTTGGGTATAATACCTAGAGCTATCATGCAGTATGTGGTTGAAACCTCATAACTTTTTTTGCATTTTTTGTTTTCATATTCACTTGGCTATGTCTACTAATTTTGCCTCAATTGAAAAGGGGCTCTTTAAACACATTCTTAGTAGAAAACACTCACTTTCATACATTCTCTTAACATTCCTCAGCAATAAAAAACCAAAAACCTTCTTCTACTCGCATAACTCCTTCAAGCCACTAAAACCCCTCCCAAAACCTTCCATTGCACTCATCTTTCCTCTCAAAACTCCCTCCATCACCACTATAACTAAAAAGCTCATTCTTTTTATCACATTCTTGCTAATTAATAGCATAAAGAAGGAAAAAAGGAACTGTAGCTACTACTCAAAAGAAAGGTCAAAGTTTAGGGCTTTTTGGTAACTCTTTCTCTTTATTCTATTTATTTTCTTGTTTTTAGCATTTGCATCATCTTAGTGATCCTTTTCACGTTACCATGACCATTTTAGGATTCCCATGCATTATTATGACCTTGGTTGTGGTAGTTTTAAGCTTTAAGTGATCATGTGATGCTTTGATGGCCCAACCTACCGTATTTTATTTTCACTATCATAAAAGTCCCTGTTCATGCATTTGTTATCATGTTTCATCCATCTTCATAGTTCAATTCATACTTGAATGTTCACCTTAACATGTCTTAAGCATATTCATACATTTTCTTGCATTTTGGTAGGTTTCACAGAAGAAAATGTCATCTTAAAAATTTCAGCACGTTTTTCATTATTTAAATATGTTCATATCATTATTCATAGCATGGTTCTTGATGTCATTTATGAAGCTAATATGTCTATGTATCCTTCCCACTCATTTTCTTACAACTTTTCCATCTTTTCCTTAGCAAAACATTATCTTTTCGTTTAAATGTGTCATCTATGTTTATCTTCATGCATGTCATATTTTGTTCTTAATATGTTCATTAAAATGTTTGCTTCTTGACCACAGAAATTTGATTTTCAAAAAACTCCCTAGTTAAAGCTATGCTACCTATAATAAATAGAGAATAACATGGCTTTAATGTTTTCACAAAATTGGTCCTCCAATCTTTGGGATAAATCTAGCCTTTTATGTTTGGATTCATGGTCAAATAAAGTTAAAAGTTCTAGTTTCCAAAATAAAATAAGTTTTTACTTGTTTTAAAATGTTTAGTCCTTGATATAGAACTTAATGCCTTTCTTGGTGACATGGTCAATGAGTTATTTCATCATCCCAAACTACACTAGGATTATATAAATGAGCTTTTAAAGCCAATGTCACCAATTTCTTTCTGTCATGATCCTTCAGACGTCCTTGGCTTAAGTTTAGTCCTAAAAAACCCGAAATATTGAAAAACTCCCCTGTTTTTGCTTTGGCAGCACTGTGCTCACCACTTAAAAAATCATTTTCAAGCCTAAAAACATTTTTCTAGAAATTTTTTAATATTTTTACTTGAAAGGGCATCAAATTACCTTTCAATATGTCTTGTTTTCACCTAAATCATTTCAGATGAGGAAGTTATGATTTTTCTAACCATTGCTATCTAAAACCTCTGGAATCAACCATTTACATTTTGTTTGGATCATTTTGACACATTAAATAATTTTTTTGAATTTTTAAAATATTTTTCCCATAAATTTTGTGAAATTCCCTTTTTAAAAAGTTATCGTTTGCAATTAATGATCCTAAATAAGTCTAAGGAGATTTTTCAAATTTTGCTATACCCTTTTCCCCATATAAGTTGCTGATGCTAAAACCAACCCAAATTCAAAAATCAATTTTAACAATAATGCAATTTTTTAAGGTTTTGGAATATTTTTATGCTAATTGTTGTCAAGTTACCATTTCAATGGTACTAAATTTGTTTGACAAAGCCTTTGGATGAACCTTGAATAAATTAAAAAAAGAAAAGATAGTGCAATGTTGTCCCCTTGCAATTAAAATTAAACAAATTCCTTGAACCACCTTTATTAAGACATTCAAATGCCTCAAAATACATCCGATTAACTCGATGGAAGCACATACTATAACAGAAGCCCCTTAGGCTCCGATTATGTCCAAAACAAAATTTAAATTTTACTCAAATCCTTAGTTTTATTCTTCAAAATACTTTTTCATTGAAATATCCTTTTCTCATTAGATATAAAAATCTTTGTCATTGGGATACTCCAATCCTACCTTCCAAAGAAATACTCCAACCTCGCTTATCATTCAAAATTTGAATTTTTTCTTTCTCAGATCCTTGGGGCTTTTAATCAGAACAACTTTCAAACATGTCCAAAATCTTCACCATTAGGGATACTTCAACCCAACCTTCTAAGTAGATACTCCAACCTCACTTTTCACGCAAGTATTTGAATTTTCTCTCTTCTGGGCTATTCTAAGTTCTGTAATCAGAACCTTCTTTCATAAATGCCAAAAATCTTCATCATTAGGATACTTCCACCTATCTTCTAAAGGTTTACTTTAACCTTATTTTTCAAATTTCACTCGAAATATAAATTGTCAAACATCGTCGGGCTTTCTAATTAAATCTTTTTGTTACAACTCAAGTGACCACTAGGTCAAAATGCATCTCAAAATTTTAATCAAGATTATTCTTCAATAATCAAAGACAATTACGAGATACATTCCAATCTTCGCTCCCTTTTCTATGCTTTTATGTGTTTCTTTTTATGCAATATTATTATACTCTTTTTTCATCTTACTTACACATTTCCTTTTATGATGCCTATTTTGCTCTTTCCAAATCATTTTTGAAAACTATAAGGAAATGCTCTATGTCAGTATCTCTCTAGTGCTTAACATGAAATATCCAATTTTCAAAGCTACATCCGAAGATCATTTTCCTAAAAAATCCTTATGTTTCTCACATCTTCAAGGTGCATACATGATTTAAATTTTGTTTTAAAACCTAGATTTAAATTTTACATGCATTAAGGGATTATATCAAAAAAAGATAAAATAGTCTCGATTAAACTGAAACTAAAGTAAGACATGGATAGCGGGTACCAATTTAGGCATTATGAGGGTGCTAGTACTTTCCCATGTGTAACCAACTCTTAGGCCCTAGCAACGAATCTCTGGACCTTATAGAATGCAAAATCAATGTTTTAAATTTTGAAACTTAGAATATCATTTTTAATAGACATATGATCATGCCTAACATATAATGATTTATAGCAACTTTAAGTTTTTAGCCACTTCGTAGTGGCCATCCAAGATCAATTGAACAAGCGATTCATGTTACGATCCCTTTTTTACCTTCATCTCAGTACACCTAATCCAAATCCTGATAAGGGATAACCCAAAGGCCAATTCACATTTTAAGTCATGCACGTCATTGTTCGAGTGATTCAGGCAAATGTAGTGCCGGGTAATGGCATGTCATCAAAACTTGGTGACTCCACTAGTTTAAAATTTACAAGGTTAAGTCTACGACTAGCTATATCTTACTCACTTCTCCATTTCTTAATTTTCATCATTTTTTAGCCATAACCCCTTTTATCTTTATCTATTATCCTTTTATCTTTTGTAGTTTTTGTTTTATGATTGTTAGGGACTACTCTATTCCCAAATATATATTAATTTGAATAAGTGTGGTAATAAAGGGTAAACAAAAGGTTTGATTATTTTCTTGATACACATCATGCACATGCACTTGCATTAGATTTCCATTAAACTCTTTGATGAGGTTAACGTCTTAATTATTAGGTAAAAGTGAGCTATTCGCCTTTATGATTACCTTTCTGCATAGGCATAATAATACCTTCCAGGGTGTAAAGCTTTTATATCTCTCGTGAGTAACCTCTGCATTTGCATAGGGAAATACATTCATCAGATCAAACTTGTTTCACTAAACCTATGATGGTCTTAAGCTATCTTTATAGGATAAAAAAGCAATTTGGATATCGATTTAGCTATCAACTCGAACCCATACAGTAAGCCTTATGAGCCAAACCATGTCAAACTATATTGGAGTGCTATTAGACTAATATGAAGAATAGAAACACTTAGGGAAATACTTCTTACCTTTGCTCTTATGCACCATACTTATGCGGGCAATGATGGACAAACATTGTCTTTTGCATTTGTTATTTCATTTCATGTTTCATTTTTTCACTAGGTCATACCATTATGCTATCTAATCAATAGCTAGCCCTTATCAATAAATGGGTGGTGACAAGCGAATGCCATCATCTATAATGCCCCATGTCATCCTAAAATAATCATATATGACTTATACAAGCCATTATCCTATCTAAATGATGGCTTCAAATGTACTACCATAGATGGTGATGAATAAACAATGCCACCTAGCCAATTAGTTTTTAACTTGGACATATGTTGTTTATTATCACAACATCACAATGATCAGGTCAACCCCTAGGCATCGTGCTGCCTATTCTCGAGCAATTTCTCTGATGCATTTTATTACTATTATTTTCTTCCACTTTTCTTATGCTTATTATTTTTGTATGGTCACTAACTCACTCCTCTTTTGCTTTTCTATTTGATGCATGAATCATTTCATCATAATTATCATCATTATGGGACAATTGGCCAATGGTTCAGTGTTCAGTAAAAGGGTGTCTGTTATGGAGCAATAACTTGTTTCCATCCTCAAGCCTTTTAAAGAAGTCAGAACATGGTCTAAGGTGTTCTTAAGCCCAGTTATATCTCAATTACATATGACAAAGTCAAGATTGGAATGACTGCTAAAAATTAAAACAAATTTGTGCTAGGTAGGATAAAACCAAAAGGAAGTCATTCACAAAAGGATACGGAGATATAGGTTTTTTACTTCAGATCTGGTTGGATATTGGCTTGTTATGGGTAGCTTTATTGTTTTGGAATCTGTCATATCAATGCTTCACCTTTAATCGAGAGCATTTGGTCCCCACTATCGATAAATACATTACATCATTTAACATTAAAATGGCCAAGCCAGATAGGGTATATTGTAAAAGGTCATAACCTTCACCTTTCAAGAAAAGAATAGCACAAATTCTTGGGGCCATAGAGTCATGGATCGAAAGCCATATCAAGACAAAAAAGGAATAGTGAGTGCTTTTCATGGGCCAATTTAAAAGAAGTGATGGCATATGTCACTAACATCTGAAGAATCCAAGGTGCCCATGCTCTGGTGATATACGGGCTGGTCATATTCCCAAAAGCATTATGTTATGTAAAAGTAGTAGTTTTTCTCTCTTGATTGCACTGCAATATCAATGCCACACCCATTATTATTGCTAAATTTATTGTGCTCTCACTTTTTGTATGAAAATAGAGATAGAGTGATTCATCGATGTGCCCTACTTTTTCACATTTGGCTTGTTAACCATTTACGCATCAAAGGAAGAAGAATGTTGTTTAATTTATTTCCCAACTTCAATCCTATTTCTGAGATCCTTGAAAAGGAATAGCTATAAGATAAGTCTGAGAAATAATGGGTCAAAAAGCTTTGAAATATATGAGGAGAAGAGATTACCTAAAATGCTTCATGGATTTCTTCTCAATCAATTATACACAGATAGGGAAATTATAGTTATATGCTATTTATGGGATTATGGGGAACCACTAGCTATGTACCTTTCTTCATTTTATGACAATTTTAATGCTAGTAATTCATTCTATTCTTTTGAGACCTTGAGCAATAGGACTTTGAATATGGTGAAGCAGATTACAAGCCAAAAGTCTAGTCAGCTTTGCATGCATAGAGGGAGGTTTACTGCATGGAGAGATACTAGAAAGGAAGCAACATGACTTTGAGATATAAAGAGTGGAAGACCCATTGTGTCATTAATGTTCTAGCATTACCTGATGATGGGATAACTCAAGCCCCAGTTGATGAAAGTCCTTCCAAGATCAAACTACTCAAGAGGATATTTGAACAAGGGACAACAACTTTTGCTAAGGTGATTGCTCATTTGAAAAAAAGAAGACTCAACTACAAACAGAACTCTATCTTTGGGACAAAGAGATAAATTAGGTTGTTAAGAAAAAAAACTACCTTATAGAGGATTTTGATAGCTTGATAAAAGATTATAATGCACTCCAAAAAGCAAACAAATACCAATGCAGTGGCAAATCCTCAACCGAAAAGTTCACAACCCTTTATCAAGAGTTTAACTAGTGGTAAAAAGAGGCCAATGCTAAAAAAAAAAAAAGCTTATAGAAGCTTATGCCCTCACATTAACCTATCAATGGATAAATGATGTCTTTAAGCCCAAATAAGGGGAATTAAGGGCACACAAGGTTGAGAATGAAGCTTTAATGCTTAGGATTCATAATTTAGAGTATTCCCTTTAAGCTCACCAGGGCCAAATTGATGAATTGTGAGAACTTCCTAAAAACAAGAATAAAAATTGCAGCGGATGGTGGATCAAGCACACTGGAATTATTAGGACCACTATTGCCATCTTATCAAGCAAATTTAGGTGGCCCAATTAGAGGTTAAGAACATGATGGATATGGCCAGATCCTTAATACGAGATATCACGCCCATCAGAGCCTATGAATAATAATTGCTGTATTTCTTGGAGCACCTGATTAGAGAATGTACCCATGTCAGGCATTTCCAAATGTAACCATATGTAAATGGAATATTTTGTTGCTTTAATGAAGGACATTATTGGTGAAGCTGTTCCATGATCCAATTATCTCTTTTGCATTTGTATAACTAAACCAATTCTTTTATTACTTTATTCATTCATACATATTAATGATCACTCACTGTCATGATACATAATCATTTTTATTTCATCAAACATATCCATGGCGCGTTATAAAAGTCTAATTCGATAATAATATAAAGTGTAAGGTACTCCAAAACATGAAATCTACCATTGTCACTAGTACAATACTCGCAACCATTGAAGAGCCATGGAAAATGACCATGAAGCCCCCATTGAATGATTAAACTCATGCATAAGGAATCTCAGGAGTAGTCACTTCATTAAAATGAGGAGCTCCAAGCTCACATTACGGAATTAACTAAGCTATTGTATGATGCTTTAAAGGATAAAAGGCAAACAAGCATTGTCAACGTGGATAAAGAATCGATCAATTTCGAGAATAGCTTAAACTATGATATTGAAACCATAAATGCTCATAAAAGTGCATCATATCAACAGCATCTTTCGGGAGCACCAAACCCACTAGCTTAGCCATTCATTTACATTAACTCAGTAATGGCACCTCATCCGGTTCAAGGATTTTAGGGTGTCAGCTTTTTAATAGTAAGGCCTATGTCCTAAATGTTGATGAACAAGTAAACCAAGGAAAAGTAAAGAGGTCTTAAAAAACTAATGAAAAGTTAAACAAGTATCATTCACTAGAAAAATACCTTCGGGTTATAAAACGTAGAAACAAATTCGAGATCATAGGCACTAAATATTTAAAGCTAGTTTCTAAATCTCATCATCCTCTCTAAATTTAAAGTGCTAAATTTTAAAAGTACAATGGGAATACAAACCCCACTGCCTATCTTTGCATGCACTATCGCAAGATAGCTAGATATGAAAAAGATAAAAAACTATTAACCCACTGCTTCCAAGATAGCCTAACAAGTGTAACTGCCTATTAATATATAGGGCTTGATCCTATAAAAATTTAGACATGGACAACTTTAGCCTATGCTTTCCTTGATTCATACAAGCACATGTCTAAATGGGTGCCAAATCGACTTTCTCTAATGAACATGGAAAGGAAAGCTAACAAAAGCTTTAAAGAGTATGCCCAAAAATGAAGAGAGGAAACCACTCAAGTTCACCTTTCCCTAAATAAAAAAGAGGTGACAATCATATTTATCAACACCCTGTAGGCTCCTTACTATGATAGACTAGTAGGAAATGCCATGAAGAATATTATCGACATGGTTATATCAGGCAAAATGATTAATTATGCTTTCAAAAGTGGTAAGATATCTAGTGGAGAGTCGTCTAGCTTAAACAAAAATAATTTGACTAAGGGTAAAGAGAATTATGTGAATCCTATCAATAAGAGCTCGACTAAGTTCCCTCAAAATCAGTTACCACCATAAGGCATATACTTCCATAACATGGCATATCTGAGCTTTAACCCCTACTTACTAGCACTACAATCAGTTTATTTTATTTAGTCTATCGCAATAATGAGTTTCATACAAATCCTATTCAAAACACCATTCAAAATGCACAATCTTGCAACACACACAATGCAAGAGCTTCTGACAATAAATAAGCACCTTAAGAAAATGAGCACTTTGATTCACTCATTATTCTAACAAAGAGATTTACTCTCGCCTACTAATAGCCCAGCTAGTGTTTTGATCTCTATAAATCTAACGTTGCCCACGTATCCTAAATGGTATGATGAAAATGTCTATCGTGTCTACTATACTGAGGCACAAGGCCACTTTATTGAGAATTACACCTTATTAAAGAGAAAGGTATAAAGTTTGCTTGAAAAAAGACATGATCAAGGTCGAGCAAGGACTAAGACCTAATTTTGGAGGCAACCCTCTCCCAAATCATTGGGTACCAAGAATAAATGTAGTGATCAATGAAAAAAGTTATTATGTTAAGAGAAGCATTAAAAAGGTCAAGACACCAATGATGAAAGTATCGCAAGCTTTTGTAAAGGTAGAATAGTGTCAGAAGTTAAAAACCAAAATGAAAAGACCATTAAAACCTTATGCTACCTCAACAACTAAGGGCATAATCTTTAACACTGCTTACTTTTCCTAGAAAGGTCTAAAGGATGATGGATCAATCCAAAATCGAGTTTTATAAAGAGTAGGATGAATATGTGAGCTGATCCATTAATACTGTGAATGAGGAGAGACTTGCATCTGATTGGGTTTTAAATTACCTTTTTTTCATGAGAATGGAAAAAAAACTAATGAAAACTTCAAGCAGTATGCTTAAAGATGGGTGGAAAAGGCCATCTAAATTCACCCATTGTTGATAGAGAAAGAGATGGTTGTTAGATTCATCGACACATTGCAGGCGCCTTATTATAAGAAAATAGTAAAGAGCATCTCAAGAAACTTCACAGATGTAGTCGTATTATGTGGAATGATTAGCGAGGCCATAAAAATGAGTTAACTGAAAAATACTTCAAGGACAAGGAAAAAATATCAAGGTTAAATACTGGTCAAAACCCACTGTCATAACTAGCTCCAAGCTAATACCAAATCAGTTACTTATGGAATAGGCATAGAAAATGATTAGAAGATCATAAAAATCATAGAAGAATTTAGGAAGCCAATGAATGACAAATCCTAGCACAAGCTAAATTGATTATTGGGTCACAAGGACAGAAGAGGGATTTGCTAACTTCTATGACTTCCATAAAATCTACGATCATACTCTTTGAATGTGCAAAGAGTTCTTTGCCATGGTCTGAAGAATGATGAATAAGGTAGCATTGAATTCTATATTAAAAAATGAACCTTCCTCACTAAGTAAGCAATTATGATACCATTTATCAATGCCATAAAAAAAAGAAAAAAAGAATACTCCCTATAACGTTTAGAGACCATTGTGTTTTTTTGACAACCTATTAAGTATCGAAGCTACCCTTGTTCAATCTATGCCAAAGATAATCATTCAGCTTCTGTCCCATTTCCCTTAAAAAGAAAATAAATTAGTTCCATGGAAGTATGAAAGTAAAACTTTAATCATCAAAGAATCTAACTAGCATGCAACTAACATTGACCTCTCAAAGGTAAGCCATCTAACTTGAAGGGGCAAATGTTGCACCTTAACTGCATTAAGAAACGAAACTCAATAAAAGATCACTACTTATATCACTCAATGATCGAAGTTTACAAGTAAAAAAAATCAAATCAGATAGCTATGATGAGTGAAAAGGAAGCTACAGAATTCCTTATGTTCATTAAGTACAATGAATACAGCATCGTTAATTAGTTAAACAAGCAACCCATCAACTATAAGTGTTATCACTATTATTAAACTTTGAAGCTGAGAAAAAATGCTATTTTTAAGTTTTAAAAGAAGCATTTGCATCTCTCTCGACATCTCGATAGGCTAGTTGGGTCACCTAATAAGCAATACCACTACGGATAACTATATATCTTTAAGTAATGATGATATTTTTCAAAGAGAAAGGGGAAACTACAAAGTCGTTCACATCACCACATAATATAAAGCTGGCACATCACCTAATAAGTAATATCACTATGGATAACTACATATCTTGAAGTGATGATAAAATTTTCCAAAGAAAAAAGGTTCCCTATTAACGTGTCTCATATCAAGTATAATTGCACAGTTGTGCAAGTATTCGATAAAACTTGTAGAAACATTAAAAAAAATATCACTATTTCACTCTAAATCGACACGTGCACTTATAAAGTAGGTTTCCATGTGATGGACATTGCTCTATCATATAACTGCCTGTTAGGAAGACCTTGGATTCACTCTACGCAGGCAATACAATCGTCACTACATCCAAAATTAAAATTGATTATTGGGAACAAAGTTGTCAGTATAGAAAAAGAGGAAAACATTATTGCTACAACTTTTACTAATCCTTACATATTAAGTTTGATAAGGATGTTAAAAAATCCTCATTTCAATCCTCTAAGTCTATTAACACTACTTATGTTAAAAAAGGTTTGCTAATGGTTGAGCCTTATCTATTAAGGAACACTCATATGGCCTGAAGTTAAACAATGACAAGGGCACTCAAGCTAGAAAAAGACTTAAAATACATCGCCAAGGTATTGTCGAGCTCTAAATGTTGTAAATCAGATCGATAAGTAAGGTTTAGGATTTAAGCCTAATGTACAGGAGGGAGAAAAAAAAAGTTCAAAAAATATGGAGAAGAGGATTATTCACCAATTGGGACAATACTTTGGACATGAACTACTAATATTTTTGCCATTTCAAAAAAGTTACTATCCACGAGAACGTGTGAATACTGGCTCTAACAATGTTATGCTCATAATAAATAAGGTGTTTGCAAATTTCTATATTAATGTGATCGATGAGCTAAGGATGTCATCAACGGACCATAAGGCCAAGATTTGTTTTGAGTGTTTGGACTAAAATTGAGATTCCTGTGCTATTTAAGTGTATTTCAAAATAATGCAATGAACTAAACCTGCATGTTTTTGCCCAAAAGCATTGTAGATTCTTTGTATAGGCATTTTTTATTAAGTATTATCAATGAAAATGATTAAGCATTGTGCATTTCATCTATGGTGCCCATTCTCATTTTTTCTTCCCAACTCATAGACCTTTTTATACCCTTTTTTTTCGCTTATATTGTTCCTTCTCTATATTTTTAGGTACCTGGATGAAATAAATGTTCATATTGAGATTTTGAGATCAAGTTTGAACAACTGATCTATGACAATAAGGTTGAGCCTAAATAAGATTCTAAAAAGAGTCCCGTATCCCTAGACCTACTAAGATTAATTAAACAAGAAGAAAAATAAATCTTACCTTAGGAAGAAAACATTAAAACTGTAAACATAGGAATGAAAGAAGATTAGCAAAAAAGTTAAAATCAAATCATCCATAAACCCATTAACTTGTAATTGAACTAATAAATCTTTTCCAAAATTATTAGGATATGTTCATTTGGATCTACCAAAAGATGCTTGGATTAAACACCAATATTGTGGTTCCACATACTTTCCCTCAAATCTGAATGCAAGCCTATACAACAAAAGCATAGTAGAATGAAACTATAGATGTTTCTAAAAATCAAAGAGGAAGTGAAAAAACAAATAAGGCAGAATATCTTAAAGTAGCCAGGTATTCTGAATAGGTAGCCGATATAGTCTTAATCCTTTAAAAAAGAGAGCAAAGTGTAGACGAATATAGACTAAAAGGATTTAAATCATGCCAGCCCTAAAGATAACTTTTTTTTTCCTTACATCGATACCCTACTAGATAACACTACCAAAAAAGCATTATTTTCCTTTATGAATTGATTTTCAAGCTACAACTAGATCAAAATTACACTTAAAATCATGGAGAAAGCGACTTTGTTGACCATATGGTGCATCTTTTGCTATAAAGTTATGCCTTTCAGACTAAAGAATGTCGAGTAACTTACTAAAGAGCAATAGTGAAGTTATTCTATGACCTCAATGCACAAAGAGATAAAGATCTATATTGATGATATGATCACCAAATTGCCAAAAGAAAGTAAATACATTGCCAAAAGAGGTTGATCGGGATGAAGTCAAGCCATTCAAAACCTTTATTTGTCTTTCACTCAAAAGAAAATAAAGAGCTTTCTAGGGAGATTGAGCTATATAACCAGATTTATATCTCAACTAAACAAATGCAATCTAATCTTCTAGCTACTTTGAAAACATAATCCTGAAAAATGGAATGAAAAGTGCCAAGAAGCCTTCGACATGATCAAACATAAAAATGATAACTTTTATCTTAAATGTGTTCAATAAATCAGTGGTCAATTTAAATTAATAGGTAAAAATTAGAGGTTTTTAAGCAACTATACTTTAACTCTAAGCACCCACCTTTGAGAACAAAAAGTACGATGAATTTTTTACTTTTTTCCATTTTGACGTCATTCAATCTTGTTTAACAATTTAAAATATTAAATGAATTAATTGAGTCAAAGGAATTTATTCGCTTCCTAGCCTCTGATCAATTTCCTACCTTTATCATAATCTTTCCCATGCTAAGCATATAACTTTTGGGCAAGCTCATAAGAACTTTTATGAATCTATCCCACGAAAAATCTACCTCTATGATCCATGCCAAACACATAAGTTGAATGTTCTCTTTTCATTATTTAACCATGCCACATAGCTTTCTAAGCTTAGCTTAGCCCCAATACCCTTTTCCAAGTCTCTTCCATTTAATCAGTGCTGCTATCTCTTTCAAGCGATCTGATACCACTAGTGCCCAGACGACCTTTGATCTCCTACCTATCAGTTTTTGATAAGATTATGGGTTATGTATTTGGCCAACATGATAAGTCGAGAAAGAAAGAAATAGGATACTTTTAGGTCGAAGGTATATCTTAAGGGTATTTTGATAATTTTTTAAAATCAAAGCCGATATAGTCATTGGGATGCTTTTATGCCAAAGGTGTATATTTAGGGTAGGTTCACCCTTTTACAATCATTTTTTAGTCTTTAGGGCTACTAGGATACTTTCATGTCGAAGGCATACCCTAAAAGCATTTTTATAATTTCGTATTAAAACCAAGTCCTGTGTGAGCACTAGGATACTTTCATGCTAAAGTACACATCAACGATATGTTCATCATGTTAGACCATTTTCAAGTCTTAGGATATTCTACTAATATTTTTGATAAAATAAAAAAAATTTTAGAAAATTAAGGCAATATCTCCTAGTTAAAATAATACGTGAAATTTCTCCAAAAATATGAGACGGGTTATATGGATTATTTTAATAATGAGATATCCTATTCAAAGCAAAAATTAGGTTTTTTCAATTTTCGTAAAAATAAAAACTTTTGTATTCCACTAGTTTTCTAGCGGAGTACAAAAGATATTTTGAATTTTCAAACCTTTCATATTCTACTAGCTCTCCAATAGGGTACGACAAAGAATGACAAAAAATTTTGTGTTCTCTTGGTTCTTCAAAAGAGATATTTTGATTTTCAAAAAAAATAAAAACCCAATTTTCTCATTTGAAATAATAAATTTTTTTCACAAATTGTGTTTTTAATTATGGGAATTATAATTAAAATATTGAATAAAGAAATTGAATTAAGATAAAAAATTTTATTAACACATGATTAATAAGATACTGTTTACCAAGCATCATGATAGGGATCATTCCTTACTTGTAATTATAACCGACTGTCGGACCCTTTCATGTGATCTCTAGTATTTTTGTAGATTTTGAAGTTTATTTTTATGGGTTTCATAAACCTAGAAATACAAGTTTTTATAGGTGACCAGTCTCACCTAACCAAAATAGATTGGTGACGACTCCAAAATAAATGGTCATCTTCTAATAACTATTTAAGGTTAAGTCGAGTAAGTAATTCACCTCAATAACTCAGTCCTTAAACAAAAAAACAAAGAATAACAAAATTAATAATGATATTGGCTCCAAAAAGAAAAAGAATATACATAGATATATAAGAATAAGGGATACACCAACCATTTTAAGTCGAGCTAGTCAGGATTCATATCCAGGCCACGTTCTGACAGCTTGGCGAATCCATTGTGACATGTTAGAAAGTCAAGCCTAAAGTTAATCAATTGTTAAATAATTTTGATTAATTCAGTTTCAATCAGTATTTAACTATAATTCTTGGTATTTTCAAAATTAAAATTTTTACTATATTTTTTATTTATAAGGAGATTTTTGTATATATTATCCTTTTACTAACCATTTTGTTTCTTTTGCAGCATTATTTTTAGGGAAATTTAGGATAAGATTTTTATTATTTTTTTAAAAAAGTCAAGTCATAAAAGGTAAATTGTTCCCACGCGCACACCATGCACATGCATATGCATTAAATTCTTCTCCAAGTCTACGGAGGGGGCATAGATACCCAATATTTTAAGAAGGGTTGAAGTAAATCTACCTTCTGAGGTGTTAGCCTGTATCTAGGCTAGTGAAAAGCCTATCGAAGGTAAATTCCTATGCTTAACTTAGGTGTTAGCCTCGTTATATGCGTAGAAGATTCATCCACTCTAATCAAACCTTTGCTGACATAAACCAAGAATGGGTAAGGATTAGGGTATCTTGTCACTTCTTTCTAGACTCAAGCAGTAATTTGAGAACCTATTTAGATGCCTAACCCTAACTTTATGTAATGAATTATAAGGGTTTCATCTAGTTAGAGCCATACTCGATCCTAAAAGGTACACAAGTAGGCACACATTGGGGAATGCTTTTAACCTTTTACTCTTACAATCTGATTTTCTTCATATTAATAATCATAGGGTGTTATTATGATATGTTTTACTATTATTAAGCTTTTATATTACAATGGAGTTTTCTTAATTCTTGGCATCACATTTATATATATCCCATGGAAAATTGTAAATTCATTTATGCATCAGCAAGGTTCATATTCTTATATGTTTATGCATTCATAAGTTCATAATGTACTAATCTATTTCATTTATTGTATTTCAAGGATCAAGATTGTAATGTACTAATTCATTTCATTTATTGTATCTCAAGGATTAAGTCATGGATGATAATTTAAAAGCAAAGGTCAATATGTTAAAGTTCATCTAAGAAGAGTTCAACCATAAAGTCCATGGAACGAAAAATCTGCTCAATAGAATGATAAAAATGGTTGAAGGTTTCCATGAAAAAAAAAGGATCACTTTATTAGAATATTAGAATATAGGTGAAATAAAATGATCATAAAGATAACTTTTTTTTGCATAGTCGCCAGATTTTATAAATATAAGGTTAAAAAAATGAATGAAAAAAATGAATGATTTGGGTTTCTAGAAGTCCCTTAGAAGCACTAACATAGTTAAGAAAGTATGATATTTGCAAGAGCAATTCTTTTTTTCTTTTGAATCTTCTAAATATGGCTATGTACGCTTGTAATCAATGGATAAATTAGAGAATTTTGGTTAATGAAAAAAATGTTGTTAAATCATAACTCAAATTCCTTAGATACTTGCCTCTACAATAATCTCTATGTTTAATACTTAGCTGATTATCTGACATCCAATCTATTTCATTAAATGCTACCCCTTTTACTCACTTATTTATTCACTTATTCATACATTTATTCATTCATTTCCGTAATTTTTCCATTCGTTAGCAATCATATTAGGATACCAATAAATATTTATGTTGTCAAGATACATATATATTCACGAAACTTATTTAAGTTTTTTTTTATATATTTTAAGGTGAAATAACATGAACCACTAAATGAAACATACCGTACAATAAGAAAAAATACAAGCGCAAATTGAAAGTAATATGGAACTACTTAAGACAAAAGAGCTCGTTCCCCAATAGCCGAAAGGTATTGCCAACACTTTTGTTAGGGCATCTAGAGAAGTACAAGCTAAAGGACTAATAGCCAATGTCCAAGATGCACATAAGGTGGGTTCATAAAATATGCAACCAGCCAACACCTAAAATGTACCTATTCACACTTTGGCATTAGCCATCCACATAAACATTGGGGCACTCTCACAAGGAGGTGATCCAAAAATGGCTAAACAAAAAGAATTGGCGGTCATTAACTTTAACAACAAAGCAAGGTCTATGCAAAAGCAAAGTCATGACCAAAGACTTTACAAATAGTCCCGTGTCATACTAACTCTTCTACGAGAAATCTAGATAAGTACAAGGTAAAAAGCAATTACCTTAAGGTAGTATATGTGGGGACAAGAAAGTGATCCATAATCGATGGAAGCCAGTTTCATAGAAAGTTGAAAAAATGAAAAATCTATTTGGACTACATCCTTAACCCAAATTTTTTATTATTCAATGGTTTCAATTGAATCATCCTTATATATATAACCCTTTGTACAAACTTTTTTAACCCAGAATTTTAAAAAAGCAAAGAGACCCAGGAAACAATTTAGGAAGAAAAAAATAAATAAAGGTGGACCATGCCTTACAAATTTTTTACACCAAGCTTTTTCCTTTGCTTAGGTTTAATCAGATGATTTTTTTTTGTCTCGATAAACTTAAAAGCCTCCTTACTCAGAGAAATATAATCCAAGCGCTAGGATTCTATTGAAGGATTTATCAACCAATGCATGCTATTCAATGTAAGCATAATTTGGAGTATCCAGCATGGTTGCCCGAACATCACAGGCTTCTGCAAATTCTGACTATAATTAGTTGGATAATTCTTTGTTATGCAACAAGCTTTTGGATTTGTCCTCCTTGCTAAAGAATCTAGTAAAAAATCAAGTCTTATATAGTGACTATATTTAAAACACTATTCAGGTGACAAGGAATAATGGCATATCTTATGGAATTTTTTTACTTTGAGAACTTAGAGTTCGATACACCTCCCAATGTTTTATTAGCTGATCTACCATTCGACCCCCAACGATGCCAATCTAGCAAAATCTAAAATGGGTAGGTTCTTATCAAGAACAATTGGATTAAAAGCCATTGACCTTATGATAGTATGCCAACTAGGGGCAATTCTTATCTTAGCTTTAAAATTTTATACATTTTT
>JBBYHO010000021.1:468240-490136 GCA_038382025.1 Adansonia gregorii
TCATTTTTAAGAATTTTTTAAAAATTTTCTATAAAATTTATGAATTGGTCATCGTATATTCTTACAGATTCATATATGGTATTTTATGCTAATATGCACCTCAAAAAATAAAAAATAACCCAAAAAAATTGTATTAGCATTTTTTACCATAAGATGTCAAGTTGTTAAATTTATTTATAAAATTTGAATTTTTTACAGTACCTCGAGTATTATATTTGTGAAATTTTTTCTTGTAAAAATTGTTTCAAATTTCAAGTTTTCATCTTTGTCATTTTCAAAAATTAAGGTTTTAATTGATATATTAAATAAAATTCATTTTACAAAATCTAAATATAGTTTTGAAATTTTCTCATTTCTAAGATATAAAGTTTTCTATTCTGTAATTTTTCCTGTAAAATTTTTTGGAGTTTATAATTTTTAAAATTATTCAAATTTTATTGTTAAATTTATAGTAAATCAGTTTTCAATTTTCAATTTATTTTATGAGTTTTAGTTTATTAGAATTTTTTTGTTTCTAAAATATAGAGTTTTCTACTCCTTAAATATTTTGATAGGATTTTATGAGTTTATAATTTTTAAAATTCTTCAGATATTATTGTTAAATTCATGTTAAATCAGTTTTTGAAAATTCAATTTATTTTTATGAGTTTTGCATTTTTTTACATATAATAATTTTCTCCGATAAAGGTTTTCCTCAGGAAATTTTATGACTTTACAATATTTATGGTTTTTTTCTTGAACGTTAAAATTGAATTTGTTATTAGATTTGATTATATGAAATTTTAATTTAAATATATAACTTTTATTTTAAATTAAATTGCCTTCTTTTGTGCTATTGATGTTCATCTCCATATGCGTCATATTTAGTCTTATGATGTTCATCAAAATGCCTGCTTGTTGGCAGTAAAAATCTAATTTCTAAAAACCCCCCAAGTCTATGCTAATTAAATAAATATAGACTAGCATTGATTTAATGTTTTCACTCATTTAGTCCTTCAATCTTGGGGGTAAATCAAGTTCAAAAATATTGATTTTCAAAAATGGTTAAATAAGCTTAAAATTACTGATTTTCAAAAGAAAAATAACCCTTGCATTTTTTTTAAATTGTTAGGCCTTGATTTTGAGTTTAACAACCTTATTTGTGGCATGGTCAATGGGTTCTTTCACTATCCCAATCTACATTAAGATTGTGAAATGAACTCATGATGTTCATGTCAACAATTTCTCTGTGTCATAGACGCTTGGATGTCCATGGCTTAAGTTTAACCCTAAGAAATCAAAAAAATAGAATAACACTCTATATTTGCCCTAGCTGCACCGCAATCATGACTTGAAAATAAATCATTTTTGAACATGCAACAATTTTTTTCCATAATTTTTTTTATTTTTTTCCTTAAAAGGCATCGAAACACCTTTCCAATGGTGTCTCATTTGCCTTTAGATCATTCCGAATCATGATTTTTCAAACTGATGTTGTCTAAAATCACTAGAATTAGCGACACACATTCAGTTTGAGTCATTTCAGCGAGACTGTTTATGTATTATTCTCTCTCAAGAGAAAATAAACGATTTTTGACATTTGCCTTATATCTATTAAGAAGAGAAAAGAGCCTTCAGAAAGTAACTTTCCCATTTAATAGTTCTCTTCTTATTGTCATATTCATATTTAAAGTTAAGTTAGTCTTCCATAAAGTGAAAGAAGAGGGAGAATGAGCAAAACCCCACTAGTCGCTTGCATTTTTTACCAAAAAGGTATTGAAAATGAAACAAGAATCTGTGTTCAGTATCTATGACGTAGAGTGATTTGAATAGGATGTAAAAAATAAATAATACATTTGACTTAATCCTAAGTTTTAGGTTAGGATGAGCCTTGAAAAAGCCTATTTTTGATTAGTTTCTTATGTAGACGGAAATTAAAAGCTTTCTAATTATGGCCTGTCTATTAGTAGAAATGGACCAATAAGTTTCAACCCCTGGGCGGGATCAAACAATTCTCTTTTTAAAGCCATTAGATGATTTTTCCAAATTTTAAAATATTTTTCCTGAAAACTACTTGAAATTGCCTTTTTAAGAAGGTATTGTTTGCAATTTAACTATTCTCAATGAGTCTGG
The DNA here is from genome assembly GCA_038382025.1 of Adansonia gregorii. Lineage (NCBI taxonomy): Eukaryota > Viridiplantae > Streptophyta > Magnoliopsida > Malvales > Malvaceae > Adansonia > Adansonia gregorii. The sequence goes on from JBBYHO010000021.1 coordinate 470,353, forward strand.
AATGATTTTTCAAAATCCATCACACCATGTCCCCTACACTTGTTATTAACGCTAAAACGACGTCAACTTTAAAAATTAATTTCACCTAGAAAGCTATCTCTTAAGATTTATAAAGTATTTTTATATTAACTCATATCGAGTCTTTTTCCTAAGGGTGCCTTCTTTACCCTCAAGGCCTTCGAATGAGCTAGGAATAAATTCGGGAAGGGGAACAGTGTGATGTTGTCCTTATTTGGGACACTCACTAGAGTTCAACTATTTTTTCAAAATCACCTTCCAAGGCATTCAAATGGCTCTAAGCAAGTCTAACCAACCTCATGGAGTCTAGGGATATGTGTTAACCTCCCATTAATCTTAGATCAAGGCATAAAAAATAGTTTCGTTGAAAACACTCAATATTTCAAAATTCACAAAAGTTTTCACTTTAGGAGATATTTCAACCCCATCTTCTGAGGGGATACTATAACCTTATTCTCCGAGGAGATACTACAACCCTGCCTTTTTTGAAATTCCTATCTTTAACCTTCATTTTCTAAAAGGATACTACAATCTCACATTACAATCCCATTTTTGAGGGGATATTAACAACCTTGCATTTTTAAAAATTTTTATTTTTTGAGGGGGCACTCCATCCTAACTTTTTGAGGGAATACATAAACTCGCCTTTCAAACTTCATTCAAAATTTAAATTTTTCTCTCTCCTAGACATCCCTAAACCTTTTAATTAAAACCTTTTTTTACACCTCAAACAACTATTGAGTCAAAACAAGTCTTATTGTCACTTTGATTATTCTTAATAATTGAAGACAACTATGAGATACATTTTGATTGTCCTTTCTCTCTCCCTCTTCCTTGCCTCATATGTTTATCTTTATACGATATTTATTATTTTGTTTTTCATCTTACTAACATTTACGGTGTCCATATTGCATTCATGTTTTTCAAAATATTTTTCAAAAATTACAAGGTGGTGTTCCATGTCAATATCTCTCTAGCGCCTAACATGGAATATTTGATTTCCAAGATTAAATCTAAAGATCATTTTAGTTTGAAATCTTAGTGTTTTCCACCTCTATGGGGTGCATATGAGATTCAAACTCTTTTTGAAATCAAGGTTTATGGTTTTATACTAAACTCATGCATTATAAGGGGATTATATCAAAAAAATGACAAGTCAAAATTGAAAGAATCAAAATCAAGTAAAATGTAGCTGACGGTACCGATTTTAGGCGTCGTGCCGGTGCTAATCCTTCCACACGCGTAACTAACTCTCGAACCCAACCAACGAATATCTATACCATGTAGACCTTAAAATCAATGTTTCAAGTTTTATAACTAGGAATATCGTTTTAAATAGGTATCTGACCATGCCTAACTTTAAATAATCAATGGCAACTTTAAGTTTGCTACCACTTCATGGTGGTCATCCAAGACTAGGTGGATGAGTGATTCATTCGATTGTCTTCCCCTTAATATCACCACTTCATGCCTAATTCAAACCCCAATCAAGGGATAACATAAGGCTAATTCCCATATTAAGTCATGCGCATCACCATCCAAAAAGGCGTAGTGCCAGGTAAAGGCATGTCGCAACATTCTCAACAGTCCTCGACCACTAAAAAACCAAAAACCATCATCTATTCATGTGGCTCCTTCACCGCTATTAAAAATCCTTTCAAAACCCCTCATTCCACTTGTCCTTCCTCTTAAAATTCCCTCTATCAAAAGTATAACTAAAAGGCTCCTTCTTTTCATCACTTTCTTACTAATCAACAACAATAAGAGGGAAAAAAAATTATAGCAATTACTAAAAAAAAGTCAAATTTTGAGGCTTTTTATCATTTTTTCTCCTTATTCTATTTATTTTTTACTCTTTTAGCATTAATATCATGTTAGTGATCCTTTTTATGTTACCATGACCATTTTAGGATTCGTATATATTATTATGGCATTGGTTTTGGTAGCCTTAAGCTTTGGATAATCCTTTGATGCTTCGATAGCCAAACCTACCATGTTTTATTTTCACCATCATAATAGTCCATGTTCATGCATTTCTTGTTATGTTTGATCCACCTTTACATGCTCAACTCATACTTGAATGTTCACCCTAACATGTCTTAAGCATATTCATGCATTTTCTTGCATTTTAATAGGTTTTATGGAACAACAATGTTATCTTGAAAATTGCAGCATGTTTTTCCTTGTTAAAATATGTTCATATCATTTTTCATAGCATGATTCTTGATGTCATTTATGAAGTTAATACTTCTATATATCTTTCCTACTCATTTTCTTGCAATTTTGCCATATTTTCCTAGCTCAGACATCATCTTTTTGTTTAAATGTGTCATCTGCGTTTATCTTTGTGATTGTCACATTCTGTTCTTATCATGTTCATCAAATTTGCTTGTTGACTGCAAAAAACTTATTTTTATAAAACCCTTAAGTTAAATCTATGTTACCTCTAATAAATAGAGAATAACATGGATGTAATGTTTCACAAAATCGGTCTTCCAATCTTAAGGATAAATTAAACTTTCTATGTTTGGATTCATGGTCAAATGAAGTTAAAAGTTTTGGTTTCCAAAATAAAATAGACTTTTACTTGTTTTAAAAGGTGTAAGCTTTAATTTAGAACTTAATGCCCCTATTCATGACATGGTCAATGAACTATTTCATCATCCCAACTACTTTAGGATTGTGTAAATGAACTTGTAAAGCCTATGTCACCAATTTTTTTCTGCCATGTGTTCAGATGTCCCTGGCTCAAGTTTACTCCTAAGAAACTCGAAAATTCTAAAAAAAAACTCCCTTGATTTTGCTCTAGCATCACGGTGCTCACCACTTAAAAAAAGTTTTCAAGTCCAAACACATTTTTCATGAATTTTTTTAATAATTTCCTTGAAAAAGCATTGAATTAACTTTCAAATGATGTCTCATTTGCACCCAAACCATTTCGAATAAGGGAATTATTGTTTGAACCTTTATTATCTAAAACCCTTAGAATTAGTAATTTGCATTCTATTTGGATTATTTTGTCCCATCAAATTATTTTTTTGAATTTTTAAAATATTTTTCCTAAAAAAATCATGAAATTCCCTTATGGAAAGGTAACTTTTGCAATTTAACGGTCCCGAAAGAGTTTAGGGTGAGTTTTTAAAGTTCGCTACAGCATTTCCATGCACATGCTACTGGTGCTAAAACCAACCTAACTTCAAAAATTAATTCTACCTAGAAGACATTTTCTAGGATTTTTTTGAAATATTTGTATCCTAATCCTCACCAACTCACCTTTCCAATAGTACCTCATTTATCCCTAAAACCTTTAGATAAACTCGAAATAAATATTAAAAAAAAGACAACGCAATCTTGTCCTCTATTTTTTGAATTAAAATTGACTTAATTTCCTAAAACACCTTTATCAAAATGTTCAAACGTCTCAAAGTGCATCTGATTGACTCCCTATGGAGTCGCATACTACAACATAAGACCCTCAGGCTTGGATAAAGACTAAAACAAAAATTTACTCAAATCTTCGATTTTAATCTTTAAAATACCTCTTCATTAAAATATCTTTTTTCTCATTAGATATGAAAATCTTCATCATTAGTTGATACTTTAACCCCACTTTTTGAGGGGGTATTCCAACCTCACTTTTTATTCAAAATTTGAATTTTTTCTCTCTTGGACCCCCAAGACTTTTAATTAGAACTCACTTTCAAAGGTGTCAAAAATCTTCACTATTAGGGATACTTCAACCTCACTTTCCAAAGGGATACTCCAACCATGCTTTTCACCCAAAAATCTAAATTTTCTCTCTCTTAGGCTTCTTCAAGTCTTTTAATCACAACCCTCTTTGCATATGCCAAAAATCTTTGTCATTAAAGATACTCCAACCCTATTTTCTGAGAGAATACTCTAACTCTGTTTTTCAAATTTCATTCAAAATCCAAATACTCTATCTTGAGCATCCTCGAGTTTTCTAATCAAAACTTTTTTTTTACAACTCCAGTGACCACTAAGTCCAAATGCATCTTAAAATTATTGCCATAGTTATTTTTCAACAATCAAAGACAATTACAAAATACATTCTGATCATCCTTCCCTTTTCTATGCTTTTGTGTGTTTCTTTTTATGCAATATTATTATAGTCTTTTTTCGTTTTACTAACACATTTCCTTTTGTGATGCCTATTTTGCACTTATCTTTTCAAGTCATTTTTAAAACTATAAGGCAACATTCCATGTTGGTATCTTTCTAATGCTTGACACAAATATCCAATTTTCAAAGCTACATTCGAAAATTATATTCCTCAAAACTCCCTATGTTCCTCACATCTACGAGGTACGTACATATTTAAATTCTATTTTAAAATCTATATTTACAATTTTACAAGCATTATGGGATTATATTGAAATGATGACAAAATAGAACTGATTAAAGAAAACCAAAGTAAAATATGGATACTAACTTCGGGTGTTATGGGGTAGTAATCCTTCTTTACGTATAACAAACTCCTAAGGCCAACCAACGAATCTCTAGACTTCATAGACAGCAAAATCGACATTTTGAGTTTCGTAACTCAAAATATTATTTGTAATTTGCATCTAATCATGCTTAGCCTGAAATGATCTATGGTGACTCCAAGTCTTTAGCCAATTCGTACCGGCCATCCAAGATTAATTAGGTGAGTGATTCACCCGGCAGTCCCCCATTTACCTTCACCTCACTACACCTAATCCAAATCGCAATCAAGGGATAAACCAAAGGCTAATTCACATTTTAACTCGCACGCACCACCATTTGAAAGATTCGAACAGGTGTAGTGTCGAGTAATGGCACGTCGCAATTGTATACTAATGTTTCAGTAAAAGAACACATTTTTTCTTTGATTAAAATTCATCTATGAATGAAAAAATTGAAAAATGATATTAATAATTTGAAGAAGTTGAAAAGTGTGAATATAAAAAACTGATTTCAGAGGTATTAAGTCATATAATTTTTTTTGGAAAATTTTTTTGAAATATCAAAAATCAATTTTTTTGGTATATGTATATCCTATATATAACATTTTTTAGAATAAAAAGTGTCCTTATGTGAAAAAAAATGGAAGAGATTTGAAAGAATAATAAAAACAAATCTAACTAAAAAAATAAAGAAATTTATTGCAAATATTAATTTCAAAATTTAATAATTAGGTCTTGATCAAGTCTTAAAGAAATAAGTTTTATTTTATCAAAATTAAGCATATTAAATATAAATATATGCATGCTATATACTTATTTCAAAAACATAAAAAACTAATTGATACATGTGAAATTAATAAAAATTAGTATATAAATCCTGTCATTGTGCATCAGCCAACATGCCTATGTGGATATTTCTAAAATTTTTTTGCTAAAAAAAATCTTTTAAAAGATTATAGCATTGTGAAAACATTAAATGGTAGATGACTTATTAAAGTTTTGGATTAAATCTAGATATCTTGTGTAGATTCATGAAGTGTGTTTTGTTAACAATGATGGTGCAGTTTGTTAACAACTTATTATATTCACAGTATAAAATGGCTTATATAAAGGCATAGCTCATAAGATAAAATGATATAAAAAGTGTAAAGAAATTAAGATTAAGGGTGTTTGTCTAAGCTTTCACCAATTAGAAAGCTTGAAAAGCTTAGCCAGTTCATGAAGAGTTAAATCATTAAAATTCGTATTTTCTTTGTTGCTTGTGATTTCTTTTACTATCTTTATTTGTTTTACAACACATTATTAAAAAAAATTCTACCCAGATTGATAATCTAAGGTATGAATTCTCTTTTCATTTCTACAAATTTAAAGTTAGTTTGTTTTCAGTTTTAACTCCTATGTGTTTAAACTCTTAAAGAAATTAAATCATTTTTATTTTGTTTATCCTACTGAAGAGTAATAATTACTTAATCCACTAAAAAGGTTATATTCACCTCTAAAAAAGGTTGGAAATTCATCTTTATTAATCTCTTAAAAAGTTTTGTTTTTTTTCACCTAAAAATGATAAATTTATATTATTTTAATCTCCTGAAGAAGATTAATTTATATGTTCATATTAGTTTCATGAAGAGACAACTGGTGAAGAATAACTAATTATCATTTGATTTTTTTAAGTAAAATATCAAATTTCATTTATATATTACAAATATTTACTTATTATCCTTTATTTCATGATATATGTTCACATGATTGTTTTCTAATTTCTTTTATTATCTATTAGTTTTATGGTGTTAAACCTTACAAAGCTTGAGTTTCCTATCCTTGATATATCGAGTAAAAACTATTTGCCATGGATGCTTGATGCTGAAATTCATTTAGGAGCCATGAATCTTTGTAAAACAATTAAAGAAAAAAATGATGCATCCCTGCAAGATCGTGCTAAAACATTAAAATTCCTTCACCATCATCTCCATGAAGGATTAAAAGATAAATACCTTATGATAAAGGATCTATATATCTTTTGAAAAAATTTGAAAGAAAGATTTAACAACCAGAAAGCAATAATTCTTCTAAAATCTCACTATGAATAGATTCGCCTATGATTGCATGATTTTAAAATAGTAAGCAAGTATAATTCCTTAGTATTTAGAATTACTTTCAATTGAAGTTATGCAGAAAAATAGTATTGATGAAGACATAATAAAAAAACTATTCTATTTTCTATGCTTCTAATGTGCTATTGTAGTAGTAATACCAAGATTGAGGATTTAAAAAATTTCTAATTTGATATCATATCTTCTTGTTACTAAACAAAATAATAAACTTTTGATGAACAACCATTAATCACAACCAACTAGTTTAAAGCTATTTCCAAAGTGAATGCTATATCATATTGTTATCTTGGTCATGGTGGATATCGTGGTGGTCGTAATAGCTTAAATGTTAAGAGATTAGAAAATAATGGAGAAAGTTTTACAAAATAGCTCTAAAAAAATATAAAACTGATTGCTATAGATATGGTATGAAACGTCATTGGTTACATACTTGTCGTACATCCAAACATTTTGTTGATTTTTATCAGGTTTCTTTGAAAGAAAAGGAAAAGATGCAAATAAAAAAACAAATTTTGTTAAACAACATATTGTAGCTAGCACTGCACACCTTGATGTTTTTTATTTCCTCGAAAATGTTGATTAGTGATAAAATGTTTATCTTAGCTAATTTATCATATCTATCACACTTAGTTTCTTAGCCCTACTTTAACAACTTAGTTTTAATTTTATGTTAACTTTAATGTAATATGTTGGATTAACATGTTTATGAATAATATTATATTACAAGTAAATACTTTTGACAATTTATTTTTATTCTTCTATTTATAATCTTATGCGCATTTTATTTATTTATCTTAAAGAAATATAGATATATCAAAATTCAATAGTGGATATCTATGTCCAGCAGATAGTGTAACAACTCACACCATTCTTATAGATAGAATATATTTTTTCAATTAAAATTAGCTGAAGCAAAAGTTAACAAAATCTCTGGAGTTGCTAATATAATTTAGGGTTTTGGAGGAACCTCATTTATGCTCTCTAAAGGAACAAAAAATCAACAAGTATTGCTTTATATTCTAGCAAATCTAGAAAAATCTAATAAGTTTTAAAGATATTCTGACATAATGGTTATCATATAGAGACCATAAATGAAAATGAGAATGAATTTTTTGTGTATAACATCACTTATCTCAAGCGAAAAACGTGTAATAGAAAAGTTACTAGTATTATCTTTTGGATTATATTATATATAGAATCCAATATTGTGATTAACCAGATGTTATCTGAACCAAAAGCTTTTATTCTTTAGCATGATTGTTTGGGTCATCCAGGTGCAACAATTATGAGAAAAATTATTGAAAATACAAATAGATACCAAGTAAAGATCTAGAAGATTCTTTTACCAAATGATTTTTCATGTGTTACTTATGCTCAAGGTAAAATGATTACTAGGCCATCACCATTTAAAATTGGAGTTGGAACTCCTCAAATTTCTAAAAAGAATTCATAGAGGTATCTGTGAGCTTATAATTCCATCAAGTGGAACATTTGATATTTTATGGTATTAATAGATGCTTCAACTCGCTGGTCACATGTTTATTTATTATCTACAAGAAATGTTACATATAAAAGACTCCTTGCAAAAATAATCTAATTCAGAGCATAATTTTTTGATTATACAATTAAGAAAATTCATCTTGATAACGTAGGAGAATTTAATATCCCTAGCTTTTAATGGTCATTGCATGTCAATTGGGATTACTATATGCATCCTATAGCACATATGCATACACAACATGGTTTAGCTGAGTCTTTAATCAAATGCTTGCAGCTTAATTGTTGGACCATTACGTTTGAAAATAAATATGCTTAGTTTAACTTGAGGACATGTTATATTGCATGCTATACCACTTATCAGAATAAGGTAAATTGCTTATTACAAACACTTCCCCTTACAATTGGTTTCTAGTAAATAACCAAATATATCCCATTTAAGATCCTTTGGTTGTGCAGTATATGTTCTAATTGCTTCACCATAATGGACAAAAATTGGTTCACAAAGAAAATTATGAATTTATGTTAGATTTAAATCTCCATTAATTATAAAATACCTTGAAGCATTGAATGCATCATCTTTATCTTATTTTGATTCTTGCACAAATCAATGTAAGCAAGAATTTTAGAAAATTATTCATTTACGAGTATTGCAAATCAATTACCAGATGCATTTACTAATTCTAAGAAAATAACTATATCCCATATGTTCCTTCAAATGCTCCTGATCATATTGATGTTCCAAACGAACAATTTGATAAAACTTTAACAAATGTGTCTAGTACATGCTTGAAGCATGGTAGACCTATCGGTTCCAACGATAAAAATCAATGAAAAAAGAACACAAAAAGCATGTTGGTAGTTCTGTAATTTTAATACTTATTTAGAGATTATTCTAAACATAAATGAAGATACAACTCCAGAAGCATGTTAAGTACTTGAAAGTAATGAGATCTCAATAAGTTATGTTACCACAAGAAAAGTATTAAAATGAAATAAAATTACTATTTATCAAATATGTGCATATGTAGTAGCTATTGATTTGATAAAAAAAATGATGATCTTGAACCAAAATCTATTCAAAAATGTCGACATAGTATTGATTGGCTGAAATGATGCAATTCAGGCCGAATTAAAATCGCTTAAAAATTAAGAAGTTTTTGGACTTGTAGTTCAAACCACTAAAAATATAAAGCCTGTTAGTTACAAGTGAGTGTTTGTACAAAAACATAATAAAAACAATGAGATTGTTAGATATATGGCAAGGCGTTTAGCCTAAGGTTTTTTGCAAAGACCAATTATTGATTATGAAAAAACATATTCTCTAATGGCGGATGCAATGACACTTAGATTTTTTGTAAGTCTAGCAATTTTTGAAAGATTTCAAATGTGTTTTATGAATGTTATAACAGCCTATTTATATTAATTACACGATAGTGATATTTAAATGAAAATCCTTGAAGGATTCAAAATGCCTAAAGCATATAACTCAAAGCTTTGAGAAATGTTCTTAATTAAATTACAAAGATCTTTGTATGGATTGAAACAATCTGGACGAATATTGTTTAATCATCTTAACACATATCTCCTAAAGGTAGGATATGCTAATATTTTAATCTACCCATATGTTTTTGTTAAGAAATCAAAATTTGAATTTGTTGTCATTGCAATAAATATTGATGATTTGAACATCATAAGAACTCTTAATAAGCTCCTAGAAGCGGTTGGATTTTTAACTAAAGAATTTGAGATGAAAGATGAGGAAAAGACAAAATTTTGTCTCAGCTTTTAGATTGAGCATTTAAACGATGGGATATTTATTCATCATTCAACATATACTGAGAAAATATTAAAGAGATTTAATATAGATAAAGTGTATCCATTGAGTACACTAATACTTGTTTAGTTATTTGATATAAAAACGAACATTTTTCATACTCGAGAAGATAACAATGAAATTCTTGGTCCTGAAGTATCCTATCTTAGAGCAATGGGTGCATTAATGTATCCCGCTAAAAATATGCAATTAGACATAGCATTTTTTGTTAATCTATTAGCAAGATATAGTTTTGCCCCAACCAGAAGACATTAGAATGGTATTAAACATCGTTTATGTTATCTTTGTGGAATAACCGATACGAGATTGCTATATTCAAAATAATCACATTCACAGTTGATGGATAGGTAGATGCTGGATATTTATCTAATCCACATAAAAAAAGGTCACAAACAGGATATTTGCTCACATACGATAGTACTGCTATATCTTGGTGATCTACAAAACAAGCTATTGTTGCTACTTTTACAAATTAAATTGAAAATCCTAGCACTCCATGAAGCATGTTGAGAATGTGTATGGTTAAGACCATTGATTCAACATGTTCAAGAAAAGTATGATCTTTTAACAATAAAAGGGTGCCCAACAATTTTACGTAAAGATAATGCTCCATGTATCACTCAGATAAAGGGAGGATATATTAAAGGTGACGAAATCAATCATATTTCACCAAAATTCATTTACACATATGAACTCTTGAAGAAAGGTGATCTTGATATTTGCAAAATTTGCTCAAGTGACAACCCAATAGATTGGCGAAGACATTACCAACTTCAATTTTCAAGAAGCATGTATATAACATTGGAATGCGCAAGCTTAAAGACATTGTATAAATTGATATTAATTTGGAAGGAAAAAATTTCCTATGGATGATGTATTCTTTTTCTTTCGCTAAGTTTTTGACCCACTGGATTTTTCTTTGTAAGGTTTTAACAAGACATAAATATTAAATGATGGATAACTTATTAAAGATTTGGATTAAATATCTAATGTAGATTTATGAAGTGTACTTTGTTGGCAATGAAGGTGTATTTTGTTGACAACTTAATGTATTAATCACCATAAATTGCCAATATAAAGGCATAGTTCATGAGATAAAATATGAGAAGTGTAAAAAAATTTGTAAGATTAAAGTGTTTATGTAGCTTTCATCAATTACAAAGCTTGAAAAACTTAGCTAGTCTATGAAGAGTTAAATCATCAAAATTCATATTTCTTTGCGGCTCTTGATTTCTTTTACTATTTTTATTTCTTTTACAACATGTAGATGATAATTATAATTTTTAAAAATTATTGATGAACAAATTTTGCCTTTTTAAGATTAAGGATGAAAATGAAATAATAATAAAGATTAGTGTTGAAAAAAACCAAATAAGATAAACCGATTGAACGAGGAATCTGTTGGTTTGTCACTTTAAAGGTATCCATATAACCGAATTTTTAAAAACCAGACTAAACCTCTAAAAAAAGGTAATCAAAAACAAAAAAAAAATGAAAAAACTAGTAGAATCGAATTTAAGATATTATATGCAAATTAAATCCAAATTTAAACCAAAATTAAAGCCCAAAATGCAATCCAAATGAAAAACTCATTCAGCCTAAAAATTTTAACCCCCCTCCCATAAAAAAAACTATTTCCTCTCATTATCCCCTGATCAATAATACGTAAAAAATACTTACATTATTTTTTAACTTTAAGAAAATTTTTTGATATTTTCTTTTTTTTATTTTTTTATTTTTTGAATTCTTAATTACTTTTTTAATTATTTAATATTAAAATATGATTGACCTGATGATTAAAGTGATTGAATAAAAAATCAATGATCAATTAATTTGATTATAAGTTTATTTTTTAAAAAAATTATAACTATATAAAATAATAATTATAATTAAATATATTCATATATAACTGATAAATTTAACATAAAATTAAAATAATTTTACACATAATAAAACTCAAGTGTAAAATTTTAAAATCTTAAGACATTCTCTTTGTCACTACGCCAAAACTTCATTAGCAGTTTAATTTTTTAATCCTCGGTAAAGATTGTGATGCTAAATACAGCATTTCAAATAAATCCGTACAACGCGCGAGGCTTGACTTGCGAGTCGTTTGTGAGTTGTGAGTTGTGAGTTGTGACCCGTCACTCATCACTCGTTCGACAACTCAGCGGAAAACCGATTTGTGATTTTGTTATCTTGGAAACAAAAATATAGAAGTCCCGGCGAATGAACAGAGAAAAATAAGGAAGAGTCGGACTCAAGAGCTATGGAGACGAGTCTGTAGGAAGCTTGGGCCACTGATATGCTTTCAACAACCTAACATTTGTACAACATTTCATTCGAAGTAAGTTTAAACAGTGACTTCTGTGAAATTCCATTCCTAGTTTGATAAGTTTGATTGGTCGGGATTCAAATTCCACGAGAAACCGTTAGTTTCAATCAACTTCATCCGTTGGGTTTCAAAAATGGATAATGAATTTTAACAATGTTTAAGGACTCTCAGGTGCTGTTTTTAAAGAATTTTTTATGACTCTGATTTAACTGGTGGATTTCATTTTAGGTTAAAGATCTGATGGCTTGGCTTGATGTGACCAAATCATGCCTTGATTCGATTACCCATGTAAGTTCATATTTTAATGATCTGAATCGTCACTTTTATTATTGAATTAAGCATCTCCGTTTGAATCAATTTTGTATTGGCAATTCTATTTTCATTAGGAAGACAATTATTACTTTTTCAACTACCGGTAGCTTGGTTGAAACTGAAAGATGTTTAACAATGGTGATAACTTTCAGTTAACAGCGTGAGAAATTTCTGTTGCTGCTGGACTTTAGTTGAAATTTCCCTACCTTATCTATCAATTGCATCTGAATACTTTGCTATGCCACTATTTGATATTTAATGCCGACGAATGATCAGATGGTGAATCTGCCCCGCCTCCCCCTGTTTTTCATATGGTGTTAATAATAAATCCTTCTTTAGGCGCATTAGTAAATATGCATAGATCTGGTATTAATTGGACAATGATTGTATTTTTGTGTTTTGGAGCTATGTTATGGTTTCTCTGTTGTCCTTTTAGATATCAGAACACATTGAAGGTGCAATTTTGTACCTAGATGCGGGATGCACGGAAAGTTTCCAGCTTATGGGAGCATTTCCTTTGTTGCTGGACCTTGGAGTACGTGCTGTTTGCAGCTTAGAAAACATGTGTTCTCTTGATGTGGTAAGCTACTTGTGACACGGGAAGCCCAAACTTTTTAAGCGCTTCTTGTCTTGTATTAGCTTAAATCCACTGGTTTCCCTTGTTACAGAGAATGGCAGAAAATGTCCTGCCTTTTATTAACAAGTAAACAATGTTGTAATTTTAAAAAGAAAGATTGTTGTAAAGAATTATTATTCTAGGATGTAAACTGTAGTCAAGAACTGGTGGGCTCAAACACCTTAAAACATAAATAGCAAACTGTTATCTTTTAATCAATTAGTAATGTCTTTCTAGATAATATTTCTAGCCAAGAATTGATACTGTTTGCGGATATAATTTTAGCACAGGATGTTTCTGTTGTTTGAGTTGCATCATGTTCTACTCCTAGACTAAGAGTAAAAGGTGGCTGAACATAACAATGTACAGCAGCTAGAATCCTTTAATTATCTAGAAAATTATCAACTCCTGTTTGTTTGCGAGCTAATGCTTATAAGATTTTCCTTGACTATATTCATTTCAATTCTCATTTGCTACGTGCCTTTTTCCTCTAGGTAGTTGACTGGAATGGAAAGTTTGACCCAGCAAGTAAAATTGCAATTATGACTTCTCGTTTATTAAGTAATGCACACCGTTATATTCTACGTTGCCTGAGCACACATCAAGGGGTTCATTGTTGTTCGATATTTACATCTATCTCGGAGGTGATTCTTTCTTTTTGGGACTTACTGCTTTCAACTTCTAGGTGTTATTATATTGATGTTTGTGATCTCTTCTGTTTTCCTCTTCTGAAAAGATGAAATTGATAGAATACTGTGCCATGCTCTTATGTGTTTTAGACTTCTTTTTGCGTTCACTTCAGATTCTATTGTTTTCTCTTCATCTCTTGCATTCATTGTCGTTGAAACGTCGGTATTGTAGGTAGCTCATTCGGTATATCCTGATTCACCTCTTGGACCTGATGCATTCCATGAGTATGAATCCCTGCTTCTCCAAGATTATGAGGAGCTTGTTGTAAAATCTGATTCAAAGTCTGGACGGTCAGTTGATAGTAATACGAAGGAAAATCTGACCTTTGAAGATGAAGGATGGTCCAGACTCACCACCAATGAGAAAGATGTTCCCTCCCTTGAGGCTCCTTCATCTGGAAAAAATCTATATGGGAATAGTCCAAGAGGGAAAATGGTAGATTTGGGGCAAAAGCTGACCATTTCTGTCCATCACTTCCCCATGATTTTATGCCCCTTCTCGCCTAGAGTTTTTGTCTTACCTTCTGAGGGATCAGTTGCCGAAGCATGCTTATCAGCTGAACACGAGGATTCTCTTAGTGCTGGGTTGCCTTCCTTGAGTACCGGATTGCCTTCTGATGGTGATGATGTTCCTCCTGCTGCAACCCTTACTGCACATTTTCTGTATCATTTGGCTGCCAAGGTAAGAAGTTCTATATAGGCTTAAACCCAAAATTTACTTTTCTGTAACGTTATGTATATTTTTCCACATCCCTTTGATCTGCATATGTTTATCTTCATATACATTTCATATGTTCTAAATGTTAGCTTAGTTTTGAAACCACTCAGAGTACAGGTATCTGTGAAAGCTGTATGATGAAGCCTAAGGAATTACTTTTATTTCCTGTGGCAAATTAATAATCATTTGGTTTGAAATGAATGAAATATTTAAGAACTATTATTTTCATGGCTCTTGATAATACTGCTCTGTACTGTTTAACACCTAGGGTTAATTTGGATTAATTTGGAACAAGAAAGAATGTATAGAAAATCTTTTGTACCATACATGTACGTTGTTCTTCTTCTACCTCCTGCAGTTTGTTATATTGCACTATTGCTTGCCTGCTATTTTTCAGAATCATGACCATCATATCTTCTTTTAAAACATGTAGATGGACTTGAAAATGGATATTTTTTCTCTTGGTGATTTGTCAAAAACTATTGGGAAGATTTTGACAGACATGTCAAGCCTCTATGATGTAGGACGCCGAAAACGAACAGTGGGGTTATTACTTGTTGACCGCACCCTTGATCTTCTTACACCATGCTGTCATGGGGATTCGCTTGTGGATCGTATCTTTTCAGCTTTGCCCCGTAAGGAAAGAACATCATCCTCTGCAAGTACCAGAGGCTCACAGGCCCAACTTCAACTTGGCCCTTCTAGCATAGAGCGTGCCTCCCTGGAGGTTCAGATACCAATTGGGAAAATTTTAACCGAAGAAGATTTTGAAACAGATGATTCTGGTCTTTCAAATAGCATTGAAGCTTTTCTGTGTGGGTGGGATTCCTATAACTCAGCTTCTGAAATGATAGATTTGATTAATCTCAGCAAGAAAGCTAGTGATGAAAAGTTTTGTCCTGCTGAGTTACTACAGGGGTCCTTGGTCTCTACTGAAAGTTTCCGTGGAACACCATATTTAGAAGCCATACTAGATAGGCGGACAAAAGATGGGGCTATCCTGGTGAAGAAGTGGCTTCTGGAAGCTCTATGTCGAGAAAATATGCTTGTTAATATGAAAACTCACCCTGGTGTTGCTTCAAAATCAGAATTAAAAACCATGATTAAAGAATTAGCTAAAAATCAGTCGTCTTTAATAAGAAACAAAGGAATTATTCAGTTAGCAACAGCTGCATTATATGCCCTTGATGAATCATGTAGTGCCAGATGGGATGCATTTATCAGTGCAGAGAAAATATTGAGTGTTAATGCTGGGGATACAAGCCAAAATCTTGCTGCTCAAATAGGTGATCTGATCAATAAGAGTGTTTTTGCAGGATCAGATGGCAAGAAGAGTGGGAAAATGGAACTCTCACAAGGGCTACTTTCTTTTCAAGATGCTTTGCTCCTCACAATTACTGGTTATATATTGGCTGGTGAAAACTTCCCAACATCTGGATCTGGTGGCCCTTTTTCTTGGCAAGAGGAGCATTTTCTTAAAGAAGCTGTTTTGGATGCAATTCTTGAAAATCCTTTTGCGGCGAGGTTGAAGTTTCTTCATGGTCTAACACAAGAACTTGAGGCCAATTTAAATAAAACAAAATCAGATGTAACCAAAGAAATATCAACAGATCAATTAGACATTGATGATTTTGATGATGATCAGTGGGGTAAATGGGGAGATGAAGATGAAGATAATGGTAATAAAGAGCAAGAATATGATGACATGCAGCTCAAGTTGGAGTTGCGCGACAGAGTGGACAACCTTTTCAAACATCTTCACAAGTTATCTAGTTTCAAGAGCAAGAATCTGCCTTTAAGAGAAGGGCCATTGGCTGAAAGCAATTTGAGCAGTGATCCTTGCACAAATAAAGGATTACTTTATAAACTTCTAACAAAGATTTTGGGGAAGTTTGATGTACCGGGATTGGAGTACCATTCCTCTACTGTAGGTCGACTGTTTAAAAGTGGGTTTGGAAGATTTGGCCTTGGACAGGTAGCTTTAATTTCTGCAGATCTTTTAACTTAACCCACGGTATATTTTTTAATAGTTATAATGTTTTCCAACTTCGTTTTCGAAAATACTGCAGGCAAAACCAAGTCTAGCAGACCAAAATGTCATTCTGGTTTTTGTTGTCGGAGGCATCAATGGTGTTGAGGTATGAATTGCTTTCATCTTCAACAGTTTTTCCTTTTCTTTTGCCTTTTTCTTCCTTCCCAAATCTTTCTGTTGCTTGAACTTTTAAACAGTGTTATCGGCACCTTACCAGTATCGGTCATATCGGCCAGTATATACAGGCTTCGACATATAACGGTACCGGCGATAGTTGATTTAATTTCGATCGTAGTTTCGGTTTGTACCGGCCTTGCCGGTGGTACGAGTCGAAAATAGCTATACTAGCCGATACATAATAGAACAGCTTGTAAAAAAAGTTAAGCTAACATTGATCTTAAATATGATGAATATTATACATAATTACTCATAAATTTGATTAATATTAGACATAATTATTCATAAATTTAATGATCATTAAAAAGCCTTACTGTTTAACAGATATTGATTTTCTTATATTTGATGAAGTTTTTTTTTTAAAACATTATATATAAATGATGAATATTTAATATATAAAATTTATTTAACTTCATTTATTTCATATTTGAAAATATTTTTTATAAATATAAATTAAAAATATTTAAACTTCGATAAACTCAAAACGGTATACCAAAATATTTCAGTATCGGTATGTTTTTGTATCAAAACAAATATACATTACTGACTATCTTGCTTTTAAAGCCTTTTCCCAATTTTATATTTCTTTCCTGGGAAGATGATTCTATACATTCCTTAGCTTTTTTTTTTTTTAATTTTTTTATCTCATCTCCAATTCAAACAGAAATGACACATTCTTTTGTTGTTAAATCTAAGGTACAAGAAGCGCGAGAGGCATTATCGGAAAGTGGAAGACCTGATATTGAATTAATTCTTGGTGGAACGACTTTTCTAACTCCTGATGACATGCTTGATTTGCTATTGGGACAATCTAGTTTCATTTGACTTCTTTCTGGCATAGACTATAGTTTCCTATTCTCTACCCTTCCCAACTGCAAAGAAAGAATGCATGGTTAAGCAAAGCTGAGTGTTGTTGATGTTTGATAATGTATCACAGGTGATTCTGAATTTTTATTTATTCATACTCGGTGCTTTTGATGACTACGAAATTGGCACCTAACAGCCTACATATTTGGAAATCCAATTACTTTCAAGTAATGCACGTCACATGGGCAAGTTTTCTTCTTCTTATAGAAGTGGGTAATTACATTTGTTGATCATTAATCATTGTACAAAGTTTCATTTATCCACAAAGGAAGTAGTGCTGTAATTGAGCCCGGCCTGAATTATTAAAAATTTGAATTCAATTTAAATTTTATGACAAGATTTAATTTAAGTTTGACTGAATATTAATTTTTTAAATTTAATTTAAGATATAATTAAATTATTTAAACTCGATTGAATTATTTGATTTACACATTCGAATTCGAGTAGAAGCTCGAGCTCAAATTAATCTTTTTTATAGATAAATTTTTATATTAATTAAATCTAACAAATAATTATTCTTTCCCCGAAATCATACAATGATAAAACTCTAACAAAAACCCTACAAAAAAATCAAATCTAAATATTTCAATGAAAAAAAATCTGAACATTTTTAAACATAAAGGTAAAAATCTCAATCTCTGCTTCTATAGATTCTACTCTTCAACCACAGCCAACAAAATTCAACGCAAGAAAAACCAACATTAAACAAATCCATGGCATATCACACTTCTCAACCAAGAATACTATAGAAAGACAAAAACCTAGGTATACTCTACAGTTAACAAAAGAGTGTTGATATAACTTAGTTTTAGTCCTTTTGCTATGATCTTTTACTCTTTTGTATGCCACCAGCTTGCTTCAACTTCAAAATCCTTAAAGTTTAGAATCTGGGCAAGCAATGGAGATCTTAAGCTCTCATAAATGAGTAATTTACAATAAGAATGGAATGGTAAGAGAAAAGCTATAAACTAAACTGGTTTACAGGAGAGAAGAGTGTTGCAGTTCTGAGGGAAAGTAGAAGGAGACGCAGGTGGGAGTGTGGGATTGGGAAAGAAAGAAGAGGAAAGAGGCGCCGGTCGGAACGAGGATGAAAAGAAATTTACGTTTTAGGGTTTTAAAGTGTAAATATACAGTAAGGATAAAATAGTAAATTCATATTAAAATATATATAGCAAATAAAAAAGGTTTGATTAACCTCGTGACTTGCTCGAATTGAATATTATGATACTCAAGCTCGACTCATTTTATAATTCGAGCTGCTTGAGCAAGCTCGACTCTATAATTATTGAATTAAATTTAAATTTTATCAGATCAAACTTAAATAATTTGTGAGTATTAATATTTTGTTTACCCCCTTAACTAGAAGTGTTTAAAATTAGAGCTTTGTAAGGATAAGGCAATTTTCATATTAATATAATATTTATGTATTTTATTATATCATAATTATATTTAAAATATATTATATTTATATAAATTATGATGCGTTAATAATTCATATTTTTATAAATTTTAAGATATATATTTATATCGTATTATATTTTCATTATTTTATTTATTTAATCATATTTAATATTATTAAGTCTAATAAATATTAAAATTCTTTTGGTTAATCCTTTTAAAAGTGAAAATAAAAAATAGAAAGTGAATTGAAAACAAGAAACCAGGCAAAAGACAATAGCGCAGAAACTATGAGACTAAGAAAGGAGAAGAAAATTATATCAGTTATTGTTTTTTTTATCGTTTTTAAGATTTATCGAATTTGTTTAATTATCATGATGATTGATCAAATATGATTTGATTATTAGTGATTTTAATTAATTATGTTTAATTATTGTATTTGATATAGTATAAAAATTACTAAATGTATAACATCTTAAGATAATTTTATTATTAATAAAAGCAACGATTTTTATTTTTATTGAATGAGCAACATATAAAAGGAAAACTTACTATTTCATAGAAAGTTATAAGGCATAAACTAGACTAATGTGTAAAATTGTTTACGCAAGTTGTCCTATATAAAATGATTAAAAAATAAAAATTATCTTTATCAAAATAAAATATTTGGAGAGAAACATAATTTTATGGCTTAATTTCAAGAATAAATAGCTAACAAGCTCTTTA
>JBBYHO010000021.1:490236-500252 GCA_038382025.1 Adansonia gregorii
AGTAATATCTAATCACGATAATTTAATCACTTTCAATTTTAAAAGGATCGTCCTATATCAAATACTACTTAAAAAAATCATCCATACAAATAAGAATTAAGACATCAAAACCATAACAATCCTTAAAAATAAACTATAATGGTTCTTAAAAATAAATTTGGTGTTCAAGATAAATGTTTTACCATGCTGTGGTAATTTTATATTTTTGTTAAAGATATATTTATATATATGAACAATTTTATAAAATTACTTTAAATTAATATGTGTGAAAAATAGTTAAAAACTTTATCTTTCTTAATTTCTTCTTTTCTTCTTATTGTTTTTTATATTTTTTAAAATTCAATTTGATAAATACAAAAATTAAGTCAACTACTATTCTTTTTATTTTTAATTCATATTTTCTTTAAAAATCAATAAAACGGTAACAAATCTTAATACTTTTAATGCATAAATATTAAAATTTATGTAAAAACTTTTTATTAAATATATATTATTTTAATTTTTATGAAATAGTAAATTATAAACAAAATCAATAATACAAAGAAGCTGCAACTACTTTTTCTTTAGTTTTCTATTTTTATTTTTCAATTTTATAATTTTTTTTCTATTTTTCCCTCCAACCTCTTTTGAATTATAAAAATTTAAACAATAAATTTTTTCCCTAATATTTTTTTCTTTTGTCCTCCTCCTCCTCCTCCGCCTTATTATTCTTATTATTATTATTAAACTTACTGAAAAAAATAAAAATAAAAGTAAATAAAGGAAAACAAAAAACTTATTTAATATTTTTCTTTTATTATTATATTTCATTTTCTTTTTTCTTTTTAATGTTTTTATTTAATTAAAAAGAAATTAATTTTTTAAATTATTTTCAAATCATGATTTTAAAAAAAATATTTAAAAACATAAGTGAAAACAAAACTTCCAAAATTATTATAAAATTGTTTCTTAAACAAAGGTCCAAAATCAAGTAAAACAAAATAAATAAATACGTATTGTTAATTTTTTTAGTGAAATTATTGTAAATTATAATTTATTAAAAATTATAAAAATAAAACAATAATAAAATTTAAAAAATTAATTTTTTCTTATTCCTTATTGCTTTTTCTTTTTTATCTTCTTTTCTTTTCGATTGGCTACCTCCTCACGCTCATCCCTTACATTACTCCAATGGTTGACCTTTACTCGGACCTTTCCTTTTCTCTCTTCCCTTTCTTTAGCCACCTAATCAGTGTTCTACAACAATTTTTTTAATAGCTAAGATTGTTAGACTTTGAGACCTAATCATTAGAATTAATAGTATAATACTTTACTAATAAATTACGTAACCATTGGCAACCTCTTTTCTCTTCCCTCGCCTTTTAACTTCTATTATTTTCTCCCCTCTCCTCTCTTTCTGCTATTTCCTCTCCCTTGCTTTTTCCCTTTTTTTTCTCCCCTTCAAAACCAAAGCAAATTACATTTTTTACGTTTTTAAGAAGATAGAATAGGATGAACGTAACCTTAAAATTTCAAGGATAACTCCCTTATCCTTGCCAAAGGCACAGTTAGGCTTACAAACAAAAATATCCTTAACATTTCAAAATATTCTCCTTGATCCCAAGACTCAAAATTAATATATAGGAAGTAAATAAAAATTATTTTTCTTTATTTTTAATGATAATTAGGGAATATAATGTCAAAAGTGTATAAATTGTAAAAGTAAAAAAACAATTAAAATAATTTAAAGTTATTATAATTCTTGTTAAATTTATTTATTTTTTAAAAATTAAAATTTTCAAAATATAAAAATTATATTTAATTTAAATTTAGTTCATTTGGGATTAATTCCTTAGATTATTTTGATTTGTATTATTTTAAATTTGAATTAATTTGATTTTCAGTCAATTTGAGTTTGAATCAATTCAAGTTTAAGTTATTTCAGGTTAGATTATTTCGAAGTCAGATTATTAATTTTTTATAATCAACTCGGATTATATGAAAATTCTAATTCAAATGAGTTCGTTAGGTTTTATAGATCTGGTCAAAAATTATAATTTTACTTTTACATAAAGAAGTTCATGGATTAAGCTTAGGCTAGAAAATTTTTCTTTTGCCTTACCCAAACTTGGTTGGGTAGGTACGAAAGCTCATATTATTATTTAAAATAATATAAAAAATTTTTACATTACTATTTATAAGATAAAATGTAATTTAAGTCGAGTTGACTTATAAAAATTCTTAACCTAACTTAATTCATATGAGTTGAATTATTGAAGTTGAGCAAACTGACCATCAATGAATCGATCTACTTCTACTAAACTTATGATTATCTATTTAATATAAATAAATAAACAACTAAAGAGGCGATATTAACTGGTGTAAAATTAAATTAATTTTATGCACTTTTATATTTTTTATATATGATTAATATATATTTTTAATATATATTTAATGGTTAAAGTTTTTTAAATCTTTAAATAATTTTTATTTACTTAAAATTTGATGTATATAATTTACGTAAATAACTGATAAAATATGACAGATTAAATGAGTATAAATCATGTAAAAAATAAAAAAGTTCATAAAATTTAAAAATAATAATAAAAATATTAGTCCAAAAATCATGTACAAGGGTAAATTGAGAATGGGTTTTGTATCAGCATCAGCCTAAAACCCCAAAAGCCAAAAACCACCTCCTCCCGTTTCTCCATTTATTGCGTTCCCATCCTGCTACCGTGACCATCTAGTAGAATAAACAAAAATGTCAGGCTTCAACCTCCTCCTTTCTCAAGCACGCCGCCGGCTCTCCCTCCGCCAATTCTCCTCTTCTCCTTTCCCCCCTCTCCCTCTCCCTCTCCCTCTCCACCGATTCCTCTCCTCCTCTTCTTCCTCCCAATCCGACTCCCAATCCCTCCCCATTCAGCCTGTCTCCTACGGCCCCAAGCCCCAAGAACCAACCCCTCCTAACCCACAGCAAGAGCACCAACAAACACAACCGGACCAACCCCCTCAATCTACACCAGCTGCCCCCGAAGGGCCTCGATCCACGTGGAGCCGGGAGGACCTCCGATATGTCAAGGATGTACCCAACATCTCACCCGTTTCGTATCCTGCACGCGTGGCCCCGCTCCCTGAGGATAGGGCCACGGTGTCTGAACAAGATAGGGACGTAGGCAATGAAGAAAACGAGGAGACGGTGAGGGAGAGCAGAGGAATTCAGGCGGAGAGTCGAGTTCTGAGGAGACCTTTTAGGATTGCTGCTGAGGAGGAGAAAGTTGTGATTCCCTTTCCTATGCTGATTAAGCCTGAGAAGAAGAACGAGAAGCGTCCTGTTCTTGATTTGATGGACGCCATTAGGGAAGTCAAGGTCAGTGTAAATGCTTCTTCTTTTGAAACAATTTAGTCTTTTTTTCACTTTAACTTCTGCTCCTATGGTTGTATGCTAGTTCTTCATTATACTTCGTGTAACAAATACTCTGCTTGTTGTAATTGAAGATTCATTACTGCAAGCACGTAGTTTTCGTGCATAATTGTTTGATGTAAATTTGGTTCACTCCGTCGTCATATCTTGTTTTAATTTGTTGTCATTGCTAATTACCGCATGATATCTCTAGTAAATTGTTCAGGCTAATGCCAAGGCGAAATTTGACGAGACTGTTGAAGCACATGTGCGGTTGGGTATTGACCAAAAGCGGTCTGAGCTGGTACGTATCAGTCTGTCTGGATTCTTTATTTTCTTTTTAAGTTTCATCTTGTACATCTATCTTTATTAGGATGAATCTTGTGGAAAAGCTTTGAAGATGTTTCTCAATGGTTTTCCTTGTATGAATGATTCATGTTTTATAAATTACCATTCTGCCGGAAGTGGCCTTGGGAAGAGGGGGGGGGAGAATTATGGGAGGGATCTGGCTTCCCGTCTGTTTCTGATGTTTTATTCTCACATTCTTTTGAATTAATTTCTATTTTTTGTTTTCTATATTTGTTTGTGAGAGGTGTTATTTTGTGTACTTAATGCTTGTGCAACTCAAATGCAGATTGTTCGTGGTACAATGGCACTTCCTCACGGTGCTAAGAAGGTATTCAGAACTCCTATACCATGGGAATAGGTTTTGGGAGACATTTTTTTTTGGTCTGTTAAAAACACTACCATTTGAATTTTCAGGAAGTTAGGGTGGCCGTATTTGCTGAAGGACTTGATGCTGATGAAGCTAGAGCTGCTGGAGCTGATATTGTTGGTGGTGTGGAACTTATTGAAGAAATTGCAAGTATTAAACCACTCTTGTTGATTTTATTCCCCATATCTGCTTAATTCCAGTGCTGCTTGTCTATAAATTAATTATTGTTTCATCACCCTTGTCAGGCTTATGCCCTTTAGGTTTAACCTCTATTTGCTATCGCATTTCCTGTGTTTTTTTAGCTTGTACAGAAGGAAGGTGGAGTCATACTTCCACTGACCTATCTTTTAACTAATCTGTGATTTGGCTCTGAACCTAAGCTTGTATCCATGCAGGCACTGGCAAGGTTGACTTTGACCGATGTTTCTCAACTCATAGTTTCATGAAACGTCTTTATAAGGTTCTTGATTTCAGATGCTCTTGTAAATAATGTCACTAGTTATTATTACCATTTGTTTCAAGAAATATGTTTGTACCTCTTGCAGATATCAAAGATTCTGAATCAGCATGGTCTGATGCCAAACCCCAAAGTAAGTTCGTCATCTAATATTTATTTTGGTAATGCATAGACTAATGTTTGACTTGTTATACCCTCATAACTAACTTCTTGTATAGCAAGGCACTGTAACCAAAGATGTTACCAAGTCAGTCAAAGAAGCAAAACAGGGTCAAGTAAAATTCAGAATGGACAAAACATCAATTGTGCATGTCGGACTTGGAAAGGTTACATATCTTACTTAAGAACATTATCATATAGTTTAAGAAATCTTTGCTGAAAATGAGGTCATGGAACTTTACACTCGTGGTATAGGTGAGCTTGTCGGAGGAGCTTTTGCGTGACAACGTTGGTGCATTTATGAATTCTCTTTTGCAAGCAAAGCCTGCAGGATTAAAGAAGAGTAAGAGAGCTACACCTCATATTTTATGTTTGCTGATTTGTTCAGTCTTAAGACATTTGACTATATTTTTCGTGGAGATAATCTCTTTTTATTGTGTAACTGATATAGTGGGGAAGAAGCATAAACAATAAAAGAAAACCAAAATTGAGCTAAAATTGATTTAAAATCAAATCTGGGACAATAAAAATATGGTTTATGGTTGTAGGATCTCTAACAATAATAACTAAGTATACTATGGCTCAAATGTGACTAAAGGACTATTTATACTAGGTTACCGCAATTTTCAATACTTTCTTTGGGATATAAACCCATCTAATCCTAGGCATTCAAACTAATTAAATGATCTCATGCTATCAAGCGATCATTATATATAAAAGTACATGTGTATAAAACTTTTGACTAACGACAAAAGGCATTTTGTGTTAATATTTCTAAATTGACATTTTTAATTAATTTTAATTAAAATTATTGCATAACAATAAGATTTATCATTTAGATGTAAAAAAGTTAAAAATTATATTGAATGACTTCCACAACAAAATGATTTACTCTTATAATAATAGTAATAATAATAATAATAATTCATATGAAGTAAGTTTAATCTTACATTTTCCTATCTTCAAATCAAAAACAATGAAAACTTTAGTTGTTACCCTTCATTACATGTTAACACAATTGAAATAAAAATTATGCATAGAAATTTTGGAAAGTGATAAATATCCTTTATGCGTACGCATGCAAATAAGCAATATAAACACAATATAATCATTGAGGAAGGTTAACTTTTTTAATGTAAATAACTTTAATTGGGATATATTATAATTCGTTAAACTTCAATACGCTAGATAGAAGAAATAAGTATTGCACATGACAGTTACTATAAACTAAAGTAAAACAGCAGATATAATGAAAAAAAAAAAAAAAAAGGCCAAAATAACCAATTGGTTTAACTTCTGGAACAGTCCTGCATTAGTAACTTTCTTGTATAGGCCCAATTTTCTGTTAGATTCTTTGTTCTTTATAAATAATTTTGGTTGTTTGTTTTTTTTACAGCTTCAAAGTATGCTGGATATGTAGACTCCTTCCATATATGCAGCACAGTAAGTTCATCTTTATTTTATGTTACTTTTTGAGCAGCTGTTAATTGATACTTGTTGCATTTAGAATCTGGTCTCTTATCTTTTTTTTTTTTTTTAATTTTTATAGACTAGTAAAACTACTCAAATTATGCATGCTATGCACGTGATTCTTGTCAAATTTGCCCAAATTTACAAAACATTTTTACTTTAGGAAATTGCTAAGCTAATCATTTTGAGCAACTTTATATTGCATTTTTGAATGTTCTGATATAACATTTCTGATGTTGATTACAAATGCTTTATTTCTAAATGAAAAATAATTTTTTTATAATATATACTGTGGCATACTGTGTATAATTAGACTGTATTAAGTTGAAACTATGGAATGTCCTATAATACCATAATACTTTGTCCAGTGAGTGGATAAAGAACTTTAGCATCAACCTGCTCATGCACAATTTTTTTAAAAGTTATTTTTATTGAGCATCCTTTGAAAGTGATATTCATTTAACAAGCAAATGGTTGCACTTATTTCCAAATCCAGCAGTTGAAGCTTATTTGACAAGATGCTAATTTTTATTTAGTTTAGATGGGCGAATATTAAAATGCAGCATGGTATCAGGGAATACTAGAGGGATCACTAATAAAGTATGACAGTGATTCATTTTTATTATTAGTATTTTCTGTTATCAGCTCGAGATCCTACATATTATGCAGATTGATGTAAGGGAATGTTTCCGTTTACTCTTGCAGTAAAAAGTCTAGTTTAGTTGAACCTGATGTTTACTGTCTGGGGTACTGTGAAATGAGAATGTCATGTAACTTCTAGGCACTTGCGTCTATTCCCTTATTCGCCAAGAATATGGGTGTGACAATATTTAGCTTGGGATACAGAATTAGCCCATAATCTAAAACAGCCTTTTAGGAAGAATCTTTCACCTTAGATGATGTCAAGGAGATGCACATGTTGTCATATGAACCATGCATTATCAGATGCTAATTCTATGTTAATTTTTCACTCAGTTTCCCGTGATGTTGTTATTTTGTCTGCCTCGTGAGAAATCCATTTCAAATTTCAATGGTTGTATGCAGATGGGTCCAGGATTTCATGTCTCTATACAGTCATTATCCAGAGCAGCAGATCATTATAGCAAAGTGTATCTGAATGCCTGAGTTATTTATCCAGACCAGCAGATCACTACAGCAAAGCGTATTTGAATTCCTGAGTGGGAAAGTCCCTAGCAACAAAAGTGCATTTATCGAAACTCTTTTCACTCTTCAATATTAAAGGTTCTGTCTAATGCCAAGATGTTGTTGGTGTAGGGTGATGAATGGTCAGAATCTGGCTAGAAATTTTTTTTATTCTCTTAGATTTCTTTTTTAATATGCTGATATTAAAAGCAGCTTTACATCTGCCCCTTGTGGTGTAAACCAAGGTCAGCACCTTGTAGTTTTTAGTTTTGTTTCCTCTCTTTTTCATGAACATTTTGTCAAAGCTGCAAGTGTTTCAACATGCTGATTTTTCATTTTGTTAACAAGGAGTTTCTTCTACCTTGCTAATTACTTCATTCAAGTTGTTAACCATATAATGTATCGGCAATTCATCATGCTTAAATAAGCTTGTCAGTATCACTTGTTAGGTTATGCTGTAAGTTATTATTGAATGAATGAATGAATGAATGAATGGTCTGAAGTTCATAAACAAAGAGCTTAGAACAAAGGTTTTCCATGTCGCCAAAGAGTTAAATAAAAATATACGGTAAGTGCCTAATCGTAATGGCGTCATCCTTGAGTTTTAAATGCTATTGTTAGTGAATGACGTGCATTAAATTTTTTCTAAGTGTAAACTACTAAACCTACCATTTTTGTTGATTAGCACAAGGGAATCATTGAGCCAAGGCCGTTCATTCAGATGGCACTCGTATTTCAATTTTACTCCAATATATTTAATTGGAATTTAAAAAATATTGAAGATTAACTTTTTAATCTATAAACATTCTTATTATCTATACTACCTATAATATATCTATAAAAAAAAATCCCTCAAGAGGTCTATACTAGTATCCCCCCCAAAAAAAAAAAACCCACAATTTGGAGCTTGTCACGTCTCGTCCTCTTTACTTGACACTTGATCGGTAGCAACTTTTTTTTTGTTTAATTTTTCTAATTTATTTTAATTTCTATGTTCTAAAGGGTTTGAGTCAGACAGGTACTAATTGATCAATGTGATATTTGTATAATCCAGTTTGAGAAAAAATTATTTTATTAGTTATTTTTTAAGCTTTATATTTTATATTTTTATTTTTAAATTATATATTTAAAGGTGTTGATAAGTATGGTAATTCACAGGTAGATTTAAAATTCATACTTAACTCATTCGAGAAAAATAAAAAATATTTTATTAATTATTTTTAGGTTTTTGTATTTTTGTTTTATATTGTTATTTTATTTTTAATGATGTATTTAAATGAATTGTTTTATATATGAACTGTGAATCATTTTAGAATATATACATGACAAGTACAAAAATTTTAGGATTTTATTTTATTAATTAATCATTTTGTTTAATTTTTAAATGACGCATTTAAAAGGATTGATCTGTCGGTTGACTTGTAAACTTGGAATCTATTCTCAACCTGCTTGAGAAAAATATTAAAGAATTATTTTATTTTATTTTTAAATGATGTATTTAAATAGTTAATTTGTATATTGACTCGCGAATTAAATTAGAATCCACACCAAACACACTCGTGAAAAAATAAAATAAAATTATTTTATTAATTATTTTTATTTTTATTTTTATTTTAAATAATTTATTTAAAAGGATTTGTCTACGCATTAACTTGTAAGTCAATTAGAATTTTTTCTCGAGCCACTTAAGAAAAAAAATTTTAAAAAAATAAATTTATTCTATTATTTATTTTTATTTTTAAATGGTGTATTTAAAGTGATTGATTAGCACATTGATTTAAGATTAATTTAAAATTTGTATTTGATTTTAAATGCAAATTTTATATAAATAATTATTATTTGATAAAATCAAATTTAAAATTAATTTTTTATTAAAATTAATGAAAAATTAAAAATTAAAAAACCCAAACAAAAGTAAGGGGCCTAATTGAAGTTATTTATAAATGTTAATCCAAAAGAAGTTAATTTAGTAAGACTCCATTTAGATGAGAGGTGAGACTGGTTCTAATAAGATTGACAACAAAGATAGCAATGAGATTAGTTATTGTAATGATAAGATTAAAATTAGTAGTGAAATATATTATTTGGATGCAAAATGCAACAATGACTATGAGATAAGAATGAAAATTACCACTAAGGATATTAATGTAAAAGTGTATTGATAAATTATTTATATATATATATATATTTTTTTTAATAATGTTTAAAATTATAATACATATTATTTTATATATTTATTTATATGTTTCAATTATTTTATAATTATATAAATTCATTTATTATATTATACTATAATAATTCAAGATTTTAAAAATAAAATATTTTTTAATAAAAATAAAAAAAGGTCTAAAAGGGGAAGAGAAGTAAATTTAGGGGGTAAGGTGTAGCTTTATCCTCATTGAGTTCACTACACTTTGGGGTGCATTTTAAATACAGCCAATGCACCTATGTTGCAATTGGGGGAAAATCTTTCCTTCTCTTTATTGGATTTCATTATACTGGAGGTCTGACATCAAGAAGAAGTCTTAGGAAGATAAAAGATTTTTTTTAGCTAATATGATTCAATTCTTAAGAAAAGCACACAAAAAATAATATCTTAAATATGATAATGTGAAAGAAAATGTCCTTAAAATTTTTCGATCTAATAAGAGATTAAGCCCAAACAAAATTTCAAAATACTCCGACTATAT
>JBBYHO010000021.1:500352-515019 GCA_038382025.1 Adansonia gregorii
AAAGAAAATGTCCTTAAAATTTTTCGATCTAATAAGAGATTAAGCCCAAACAAAATTTCAAAATACTCCGACTATATAATAATAATAATAATAATAATTTTTCTCTATATAGAAAGGGAAGTGGGAGCCCTTCATATGGCTTTCCACGTCAGCTATTGCTCTTTAATTCTTTTAAGCCTTTTTGAAAGGACACATTTGTATGGGCTCTTATCTTTTTTGTTTTGATACTTCTAAGTCATCCAACCATTCAAATTCTTCTTTCTTTTCTTTAAAAAAAATCCAAAAAAAAATAAGATGAAAGATTTGATTGTATTTATTATGTATCTTCCATATAATGAAAGAGGGACTTGGTTGATTTTGGTTGATTTTTTTCGTACCTTTATTGATTTGTTAATAGGTTTTTCGTATTTTTTTGGTTTATCAGCTTTTGCCAAATCTTTGTTTGAATGATTTGCCGAATCTTATTAAGGAAGATTTGCCAAATCTTTCATATTTTCATTTCCCATATTTATTTATCTTTTCTCTATTCAATTTCATATATCTTTCTTTTAATTTTATCTTTGTTCTGTTTTCTTTTGCCACATACCTTAGGTTTAGCTAATTCATTTTGAATAGAAAAAAAATAAGAAAATGAAGCAAAAAGGGAGAGAAAGGAAAGAGCTTTGGGCATTATATATTGTAACAAAACTAGATTTGATAACATTTAATAGATGAGACCTTTTATGATCACTTTTTTAATCACTTATAACTTTTTTATTAGATTTAACTGTTTGAGATATTTTTCTGTCATAATAAGGCAGGTGTAATCTCCTGTTTGTGGATTTAGTCATTTTTTCTCAAGTTCATTGTTAAAAATGCAAGGTGCCAACAGGTTTCAACCTATTCTTGCCATTCAAATATGCAACCATAGTTGGATTTGAGCAACCTAAAAAATTGACTGACAGGAGTGGTAAGGATAAGGTAGAGAGAAAACAAGTGAAATAGATCATCTACGAATCAACATTTAAAACAAGTGAGCCAGTTTTTTTCTATTATTTACTCTTTTTTTTGTCAAATTTGCTTTGGAATTTTTTGTATTGTTAGATTTTAATTTGCTTTCATGATTATTTTTATGGATTTTAATTAACTAATGGCAAAATGAGAAAAAAAAATCTAAAGGGAAAAAAAAGAGAAAATGAAGGTCTAGTATTTTCTTTTTACTTCTTATTTGTATAAAAAATGATCTAATTCTAATGAAAAAGATCAATCAAGTTTCCATAAATGAAAAAAAGAATAAAAGAAAGGAAATAAGAAAATGAAAAGAAAGTGAAAATTTTAAAACTATTTCGCCATATTTTTTTTTTATTTTTCGCTTTTTGATTCATCTTAATTTTTTGTCTAATGAGTTTTTTTTTGTACGCGTATGTTTAGCTTTGTTTTCAATTTTGATAAGGTCAATTAATTAATATAGTGTTTTGATGCTTATAATCAACTAAACTTGTTCTTATGTAATTGTTACAAGGTTAAAACTAAGTGGTGTTTTAACACATTCATTTTATAAACAGTGAGGCATAATGTTCATACATTTAAGTAATATTGTAAATTTATTTAAATTAAGATTTGACTATGTTTTTTGTTTCTTGCCTTTTTTTGCTTTAAATATATAATCAGATGTTATATGAACCACAGCTTTAGAATGACTGTTAAGGCAATCCTGACTGGTCCAAATATAGACCTTAATATGCAAGTCATTAAAATAGTTTCCTTAATATTAGTAGTTATGGTATGGTTTTCTGTTATATTTCTTAATAAGGATTATTAGTGATCGTCCATGTGTTTTTTTAACATAATTTGCAAATAATTTAGTGTGTTTGTTAACATAATGTATAAATAATTTAGTGACCGTTAGGATTTTAGTGTTGTATTTCTATCAATTGATGTTTTTATTTGATGGGTTTCCTTTAGTTCCTTTCCTCATTTTTTGTACGACACTTTCTTTGAAATAATAGAATAGCCAAGTCTTGCTCTTTAAGATTTGATCTTTCATTAATTGTAGTATCTTAAAATAATAGAAGAAAAGGATTTTGCTAAGTTTCTTTAAAAAAATATTGTTGAAACATTTAATGCAACTTGCCTTTGATTCTTTGGTTTTATAACAATTATTGCTTTTATTCATTGGATTTCCTTTAGCTATTTCTTGCATTTTTTTACATCATGGTTTTATTGAAATCGTAGAATAAGCAACTTGCTTTTTAAGATTTAGTTTTAAGATTTAGCCTTTCATTAATTATGATAACTTAAAATGTTAGAAGAAAAAGATGTTGCTTATTCTTTCAAAATGTTGAAACATTTGGCTACTACCATCTGGTTTTTATGTTGGTTGAATTATACAGAAAGTAAATTTTCGTGTTTTTGTTGCACATAAATCTGCGGTTGGGTTAGAAGGCATTGTTTATATTATTATTTTTTGTTCCTCTATACATGGTTAAATTTGATTTTATGTGCTTATTGTTGGTTTCTTAATTTGTAGGTCTGTTTTATCTTTGTTGCTCTTGAAGTGTTTTGTTGGGTTATAAGTATCGTTCAATTACTATGTTTTTTGTGTCTTATACAAGTTGAAATTAGATTAAATGTTTTTTTTTGTGGTTGGAGACATAAAACAATACTTAAAATGACAATAATTAATGTATTCAAATTAAATTAAAAATGCTTGAATTGATAAGAATAAATGTATTCCAACTATGTTAAACTAGTATGCTTTGATATGAAATATGCTATTTGGATGAGAAGTATTATTGTCTCAAATTGTAAATTAATAGGTGATTAATTACTATTGCTTGGCGCTAAAATATATTATTTGGAGAGTTATTCCGCAACCTCTGCTTTGAGCTACAAGATTCTATTTAGATCTTTTATCTATGCTTGAATCTAAAATATGCTAGTTGGTTCATCATCTCAAATATGCTATTTGGACTATTGCATATGCTTGGATCTAATGTATGTTATTTGGCCATTTTAGCTATGCTTAGAGATAATTTTTTTTTTATTATGTTTAAATGTATTTGAATAAATATATTTTCCTTTGCTTTAAGAAGTTAACCATTGATTATACCTTTTGTGGGATTGAGTTGGGATAATTGATATATTTCTGAGCTTGGATTAGGGAAATACATTTGACCAAATTTAGAACTTGGTTGTTAGCCAACTTGCCTATGCTTGGAGTTATTGTTGGATATCAATAAAGATAATTATGTGTACATACGGTGCATAAATACGATGCATGATTGATATCTGAGGTGAATAAGAAATTGTTTTCATAATACCCACTTGAAGAGGAAGATAATCTAGTTTGGATAAGATATTCTATTTGAATTTCAAATTGTCATCTGAAATTTAAATTTTAAAATTTAAATTCTGATATTATCTAGATTTTTAGAATTTAAATTTAAAATTTGAAAAAGATTTTATCCTTCTAAATCTTATCAGACTGTGCTTTAACACCTATAAATAGGTGCAAAACTGGAGAAGAAAAAACAAACCAAAATCATCTTCTTTTCTTCTATTCCTCTAGTCTTCCGAGAGAGAATTTTATCACCTTTGGTTCATAGTGTTCCATTTGTAAGTGCTAACAATCGCAACATGATCAAGGAGGCCTCAGATATGTGTTGCAAATACTGTCGAGCACATTGGTGGTAGGCAATAAATGTCTTAAGGTCAAATCTTCAACCTTAACTCGACTGTGTAAATTTTGATGTTTCAGATTTTTTGGTAACACGTATATTTATTTCATGATTTTTTTATTATTTAATTTATTTCAGTATTGTTTTAATCATTTGTTCATTTTATAGTAGTTCGAAGCTAATAATCTTAAGACGTTTATCCTTTCATAATTTTACGAGTTAATTTCTTTTTCAATTCCTGCATATTTGATTTTAGTTTGATACTGGGAAAATTTTAATATAGTAGTTTATACCGGTCGTTATAATACTATCATGTTTCTCTAGTTTCTATTTAATTGGCATATCAGTTTGATTCTTTACCTTTGGTTTATTGGAGAAAAATATATATTTTATTTGAGTTTATGCAATGCCATATTTATATGATTGGTTGATTTCTTAACAAATATTTCATGGTTATTAAATATGTGCTACATCTAGTCCTTGTTTAGTTTCTTATATATATTTGTTTTATACTTGAATTTATGTCCTTACTATTTGTATCTCGCATGATATGATCATTTCAATTTTGTTTGACTAAGTCCTTATTATATTAGGTTTGTTCAATTTTGGCTCTAGTTATACGTGCTAGTTAAAAGAAAAAATTACAAATCTGTATATTATTGATTGACTCTAATGCTTGACTTGAACCTTTCATGCATGTAGCATTAGGTTAAACAAGTTGATTGTGCCCATATTTATATACATATATTAGTACTTTTAATTTCTTTGTTTACTTGATATTTGCTCATGCTTCTACACGTTTTGTAATTTTCGGTATTGAATTTTTTTAATTGTATTTATCATATTTACATATTGTTTAGTGATTATTGATTTGATTTGTTGTTTTTCCAATACTATTTATAAAAATACTTTGTGGGCTTCTCAAATACGTTTCCTGTACATATTTTGTGATTAATTATATTCATATTCAAATATTTTTTAATATGTGATCGAGTGTATTATATAATTTTTAATACGATTTAACTTGTGTTTGAAAACAAGTTTGAAAGAATCATAATTACAGTCGATCCTATTATCATTGGATAATAGATGGCAGAATCGATTATCGGTAATGCAAGTGCACTTGTAGGTTAATTACCCCTACATGCTACGAATAGTGGAGACTCGAGAAGTTCAATGATGTGAACTTCAAATTTTGGCATCATGAGATGTTGATTTATTTAATCACTCCGGATCTGACTCGGGTGGAGCCTTGATTCTTAAAGAAGGAAAACCAAATAATACCAAGGTAGCCTTGGTGGATGCATGGAAATATTCAGATTTTCTATGCAAAAGTTATATCCTTAATGGCCTAGATAACACGTTATACGTACATAGTCTAATAAAAATAGCGAGGGAGCTATGGGAGTCATTGGACAAAAAGTACAAAATCGATGATGTCAAAACGAAGAAATTTGTAGTTGGTCGATTTTTGAACTTTAGGATGGTGGACTCAAAAACTGTGAGTCGATTAAGAATTGAGGAGGATATACTTGATTTGGATAAGAAGGGTGGTGTTCAAACTACAAATGCTAAGGTAAATGTTATCGAACATTTGTGAAAGAGAAAACAAGTTGTTTCCCAAGGCAATAAGAGAGCCGGTGTCAATAAATGGAATAATCCTATACACCGTGCTAAATATTGTTGTCAGAAAAAATTAAAAAAGCTCAAGGCAACCTAAATGTTGACAATGAGATTAAGCGTGTCGCTGCTGTGACAGAAGTGAATATGGTGGAAAACTCGATGACTTAGTGGGTTGATACTGGTACTCCTTGTCATGTCTGTTCTGATAAGAAGAGTTTTGTTGAGTACAAAGAAGCTGTTCCTGAAGAGCAACTACAGATAGGAAACTCTTCAGCCTGTAAGGTTCTGGACCATGGGAAGGTGGGCTCAAGATGACCTTCAGAAATGAGCTAACTTTGAACAATCTTGTTCACACCCCTAAGATCCGAAAGAACTTAGCATCTGGCTCATTATTGAGCAAGAATGGATTTAAGTTGGTCTTTGAGTCAGACAAATTTGTACTCTCAAAATGCGAGATATTTGCGGGGAGGGGTTATCTATGTGATAGGCTCTTTAAGCTCAATACAATGACTATTGTAAAGAAGAACAACATTAATAAAGCTAGTTCTTCTTTTGTTTATTTGCGCAAGTCTTCTAATCTATGGCATGGTAGATTAGGTCATGTAAATTATAAGACTTTTCAAAGAATTAGCAGTTTGGATTTGCTTTTAAAAATTCGAATTGATAAAAATTATAAGTGTGAGACTTGTGTGGAATCCAAATTTGCTAAGGCTCATTTCTATTCAATAGAAAGACAGAGTGAACCTTTGGATCTAATTCACACAGATATCTATGACTTAAAGTTTGGGCAAACTAGAGGTGGTAAAAAGTATTTCATTACTTTTATAGATAATTGCACGAGGTATTGTTATGTCTATTTGCTAAGAAGCAAAGATGAGGCCTTAAAAGCCTTTAAACTCTTTAAAAACGAGGTTGAAAATCAACTAAGCAAGAGGATTGAGGAAATAAGAAGTTATAGAGGTGGTGAATACGATGCATCATTTAATGAGTTCTGCGCAGAACATGGAATTATCCATTAAACCATCGCTCCTTATTTAGCTCAACAAAACGGTATTGCGGAGCGCAAAAATCGTACGTTGAAAGATATGATGAATGCTTTGTTGATAAGCTCTGGGTTACCACAAAACTTATGGAGGTAGGCTATTTTAACAGCCAATTATATATTAAATAAAATACCTCACAAGAAATCAGACAAGACACCATATGAGTTATGGAAGAATCGAAAACCTTCCTATAAATACATGAAAGTGTAGGGGTGTCTTACTAAGGTAGCGATTCCTCCGCCTAAAAATATCAAGATCAGACCTAAGACTGTAGATTGCGTATTCACTGGATATGCGAAGAATAGTGTGGCTTATCGTTTTCTTGTGTATAAGTCAGACATTCTTGAGATTCATATTAATACGACTATTGAATCTAGGAATGCTTTGTTTTTTGAAGATGTATTTCCCTACATGGGAACACAAAAAAAAAATAAGACTACAAAAAGAGCCCATAAGGACTTAATTAGTGATCCATAAGTGGATGAAGAGGAATAAATAGAACACCAAAGGAATGAATAGACTAAAGTACCAACAACTTATGGTCTAGATTTTCTAACGCATTTGTTAGAAAATGAACCTCAAATGTTTAAAAAGGCTATGTCATCTCTAGAAACACCATTCTGGAAAGAGGCCGTTAACAATGAAATAGAATCCATCATGCAAAATCATACATGGGAACTAGTGGATCTTTCTCAAGGGCATAAGCCATTGGGATTCAAATGGATATTTAAGAGAAAAATGAAGGCAGATGGATCTATAAACAAGTATAATGCCTGGCTTGTAATAAAAGGATACAAGCAAAAAGAAGGGCTTGATTACTTCGATACGTACTCACCAGTTATGAGGACAACATCCATTCAAATGTTAATAGTTGTTGCGACTCTTAACTATCTCAAGATACACCAAATGGATGTTAAGACTACTTTCCTGAATTGAGAATTAGATGAAGAAATGTATATGGAATAACCCGAAAGGTTTATAGTTCCAGGTTAGGAAAAGAAGGTGTATAGGCTTGTTAAATCATTATATGGTTTAAAGCAAGCACCGAAACAATGGCATCAAAAAATTGACAAAATAATGTTGTCATAAGGGTTTTGCATTAATGAATGCGATAAATGTGTATAAATAAAGTATACGAAAAAAAGATACGTCATTGTTTATCTATACGTAGATGATATGTTGATCTTAGGCAATAATGATGAGATTATAAAAGCTACCAAATCATGGTTGGCCAGTAAGTTTGATATGAAAGACATGGGTGTAGCAGATGTGATTTTAGGAATTAAAATTTCTAAATCACAAGATGGCTTGGTATAAACTCAAGATCATTATGTGAACAAGATCCTTAAGAGTTTTAATAAGGATGATAAAAATATTGCCAAAACACTCGTAGATGTAAATTTACATTTAAAGAAGAATACTGGTGATGCAATATCTCAAGTTGAGTATTCACATATAATTGGTAGCTTAATATATCTTATGAATTGTATAAGGCCGGACATAGCTTATTCAGTAAGCAAACTGAGTAGATTTACGAGTAATCTAGGACAAGATCACTGGAAAGCGTTTGTGAGAGTACTCAGATATTTAAGATACACCTCAAATTATGGACTGCACTATACGAGATATCCAGTGTACTAGAAGGATACAATGATGAAATAGGATATCGAATACTAAAGACTCAAAATCCACTAGTAAATTCGTTTTTACTATTGGAAAACCTGCAGTGTCTTAGAAATCTTCTAAACAAACGTGTATTGCCAGATCCACGATGGGAGTTTATTGCTTTAGATAAAGCTGAAGAAGAAGCAAAGTGGCTTCGAAATTTCCATGTTGGTTGAAATCTGTGTCCGCAATCTATATATATTGCGATAGCCAATTTGCAATTGGTGGACAGAGTTGTTTGTATAATGGTAATGGTAAGTCTCAAGATATTCACCGAGGACACAATACCGTGATACAATTGCTCTCAAATGGAATTATCTCTATTGATTATGTGAAATCAACGGATAATATCGCGGATCCACTTACTAAAGATTTAACTAGAGAGCAAGTTTATAAATCATCGAAAGGAATGGGACTTAAGCCTATAAATTAAAAGTTACATAATGGCAACCCTACCTAGTTGATTGGAGATCCCAAGATCTAGGTTCAAAGGGACTACCGAATTATGTTAACTTAGTGAGAGTACTGAAAGAGTTAAACACTCTTACCCATTCCTATGGTGAATCAGTGTTGCCTGCAAAGGTGTTAGGTTAAGCTATGCTTTTAATGATTCTTATAGCTTGATAAAATCAAGTGGGGTATTGCAGGATACTCTTGATAAAAAATCACCTATGTGAGTGTGAAACGTCGCCATTTCTATTAGAATTGATAAGGCTAAATTCTCTAGAGCATTATCTGAAACCAAGACATGTTCAGGGCTAAAATGAACACAACCATGAGAACTAAAGGTGTTCGAATTGTGTGGCACCTATTGTCTTGGTTTTCAATAAAGGCTAAATAGTTCAAGACATCAAGTTCACTAGTTAGCTGAGTAAATCCAATAGTTGTCGCTATGGAAGGTTCAAAGCCAAAAGCTACCTATTCTAATGCAATAACTCTTGAAGTTATTCTCTTTCATGTTCCGAGTCAGTTTGTCATCTTATTCGGAAAATATCCATTCATATAAGGGATTGTTGGATATCAATAAAGATAATTATATGTATACACGGTGCATAAATACGATGCATGATTGATATCCAAGGTGAATGAAAAATTGTTCTCATAATACTCACTTAAAGAGGAAGATAATCTAGTTTAGATAAGATATTCTGTTTGAATTTCAAATTGTCATTTGAAAGTTAAATTTTAAAATTTAAATTCTGATATTATCCAGATTTTCAGAATCTAAATTTAAAATTTAAAATTTAAAATTTGAAAAAGATTTTATCCTAAATCTTATCAGATTATATTTTAACACCTATAAATAGGTGTAAAACTAGAGAAGGAAAAACAGACTAAAATCATCTTCCTTTCTTCTACTCCTCTTTATTCCTCTAGTCATCCAAAAGAGAATTTTATCACCTTTGATTCATAGTTTTGCGCTTGTAAGTGCTAACAATCGCAACGTGATCGAGGAAGCCTGGGAGACGTGTTGTAAATATTGTCGAGCACATTGGTGGCAAGCAATAAACGTCTTAAGGTCAAAGGTTCCTTGACTTGATCGTTTAAATTTCGATGTTTCAGATTTTTTGGTAACACATATATTTATTATGTTTTTTTTATTATTTAATTTATTCTAGTATCGTTTTAACCTTTTGTTCATTTTGCAGTAGTTCGAAGCTAACAATATTATTCCGTAAGGGATGCATTTTGCTATAGTATAAGAAACACAAATGTAAATTAAGACATATTTTTGAGATATGTGACCTTCCATCAGGATAAGACGATGTCATTGTATAGTTATATAGTATATAGATTTGGAGTATTTTTCTGTCTTACTATGTTTTTGTATTGAATGATCTGTAGGTTTGATTTGGTTTTCTTACTATTGAAATGATTTGCTGAGTTTGAAGATATTATTTATTAAGATTTTTTATGTTTTTAACAACATGATAACTATATATTATATTTTTAATTGATTTTGCAATATTTAAAATTTTATAAAGAAAAAATATTTAGCTATTTCACACTAATTTTAATTAAAAAGTCTATTACCTTACGTTAATGAGCTAACCTATTCATTTACATTCTCCCTATAACTAGATTGTTTATATGCCCCTTACGAAGTGTGGGCCAATTTTACTAGTATTAATTAAGAAATACAAATTTCTTGCTTACAAAAGAAATACAAATATGTATGAACTTAAGTATCTATGTGTGTGTGTATATATATATATATGTGTGTGTGTACGTGTGTGTGTACATAGGTATTTATGTAATTAATCCTAAAATTATAAGCTAAAGTCAAATTTAGTCCAAGTTACATATATATATAAATATGTGTGTGTACAAAGGTATTTATGTATCAAAGTTTTTTCATCCTCATCACAAGGTTTTGAGTTCAACACGTAAGGTTTTTATTCCTTGGTGGTTTATAGGCTTAAATATAAAGTTAAATAGAAACAGATCCACGTTATTCTGAGGATGAGAAAAAAATGAAAATCATTGGAAAATATTAATCCTAAAATTATAAGCTAAAGTCAAAGTTAGTCCAAGCTATATAAAATAAACCCTAATTAACATTTAAATCATAATTTATACCCATTGGTTTCTCAAATAATACCCAAAATTTCAAACTAAGCAATCTCGTTCACTGCGAAAACTTTTATACTCTCATAATTTCTTTATTATATTTAATTAGGAATTAAATTTTGCTTCTAAATAAAATATATTTACGTTTTTTTATTCTTTTAAATAGTTTATTCAAGCGAATTTTTAAAACTTGTATTATCACATGAATTTAAAATTTTATTTTAATCTTTAGAAATAAAACGCAAAAATTTTTATCCAAAATAAAGAATACTAATCAATTTACTCAAAAAATTAGGCACTGCACCTTCCCAACTTTTTCATATTCCCTGGTAACTTAGCTGTTTGTGGCTTAGTGGTGGTTGGTTGGTTGGTTTCATAATAAAAACTGGATGGGGCTCTATACTTAAGGCAGAGATTAATGCCCTTTTAACTGGCCACCAACTTGATTGGGATCATGTTTATCGGAAGCTCGTGGTGGAATTGAACTCTCTTTTAAGTGTTCAAAGGATGATGCAGCCTTTTCGACGTAACGATCCTTAATTTCTATCAAGTTCCATATGAATGTAAACAACTTTTGCACAGAGATTGGTTTTGTTCTCTCACATGTTTTTGGGGAGGCTAATTATTATGCAGATTTTTTAGCCAAAGGTGCTAATGATTGTGAGTTTGAGGTTATTAAACTTCTTTCTTCTCCCACTGCTTTGACTAGATATTCGCGAGATGACATTTAGGTCTAGCAAGGCTACGAGCCTATGCAGCCTAAGTGGTTTCTACTACTCTTTTCTACCCAAAAAAATAGAAGTGTTATTATAAAATTATATTTTTAAATTGTTTTTTTTAATTTTAAAATAGTTTCTAAAGAAAAGTTCTATAAAATTCTCTTTGATTGTTACATCTTAACCAAAATTGAGTAAAATGTCCATGATTTTTAAAATTCAAGTTTTTATTCTAGTCTTTTAAAAATTTTTCAAGTTCATTCATTCCCTCAATCTTTGTTACAAATTTAACAAAATATGTTGCGTCAATGCCATGTAGATTGTATGTATGACATAAATTTTAGATTAAATAGTCAAAGGCCCATTTTTTACTACATAATCATTTAGATGGACTTATATGACTTTCAGATGAAATATTTTGTCAAATTTCGATGACAATTGATAAAATGAAGGAATTTGAGACACTTTTAAAAGTTTGTGATAAATATATAAAGAAGTTATTTAATTATAGATAAATGAATTTATTAATTTATAAAGAATTTTATGTTTTGAATCCTTATACATGTATGTTATTATTTTGTTTTACTAAGATATATGAATAATTGGTAAAAGAAAAGCACTAAATACAACGATGGAATGAGCTACTGGTGAAGAAATTATTCAGATGATCATGATTATGCTTACTAATGATGCTCAAGATCCTGATGACAGTTGTGCTTTACTAATTGTTTCTCTAAAAGAAATATTTCAAGCAATAGCCACTTTAAATAACTACTTGCTATAGAATGCCTCAAACGTCGTTTATGCACTGCAAAAAAGTAAGAATGATCGTTCATTTTGGTTTAGGTGCAAAGAAAAACAAACAATACTTTTAGATGTTTAAAAACCCTAAAGAATTATAAAAGAAAATTATTATCTTATGCATTTAGCAAGATTATTATTTTAATACTGACCCGAATTGAAATTACTATATTTATTAATTAATCGAGACTATTAATTTATTGAACGTTCGTTTATCAAGATTTTACTGTATTAATTTCAGTGTTTGCAACTCACATTAAATAATTTTTTATAAATTAACACTAACAAAAAAAATAAAATATAAAAATTAAATTAAATTATTTTAATATTTTCAAGTTATTAAATTAAATGATTTAAAAATAAATCTTTGAAACTTAAAAAATACAGTTATTAAATTAAATTTCAGTGTTTGCAACTCACATGTATTAAATATTTTTTTTATAAATTAACACTAATAAAAAAAGTAAAATACAAAAAATAAATTA
Organism: Adansonia gregorii; assembly: GCA_038382025.1. NCBI lineage: Eukaryota > Viridiplantae > Streptophyta > Magnoliopsida > Malvales > Malvaceae > Adansonia > Adansonia gregorii. Next base: position 512,916 of record JBBYHO010000021.1, read on the forward strand.
TATTATTTTAATATTCTCAAATTATTAAATTAAATGATTTAAAAATAAATCTTTGAAACTATAAAATACAGTTCAACTCATCAAACTTTCCATATTTTCTTAACCACTTAATTTAATTAAATGATTTTGAACATTTATCATATTAATTTCAATCTTTTTATATTTAATTTAACGGTTTATATTTGATGCACTGATAGTATATAAATTTAAACATTGTCAATAAATCAAATCATTTTATCTCATTAATTTTTTTTTTTTGTTTAAAAACACAATATGGCTTTGTTTTTTAAGGAGGTCGCATGAGCTGGTTTAATAATCATTTATAAATTTATAAATTTTAAATGCATCACATATAAATTCTTACTAAAAAAACTTTTTATTTTATTATAACTACTAATTTAAGTAAAATGACAGGAAGACAAATAATCCTAAAACGTTGCTTTATTAATTTTAAATTTTAAATAAAAACTTAAAAATAAATCTTTCTAAGAAAAAGGAATAGAAATAAACTTTATATTAAAGTTTTTAATATGGTTTACTAATTATTTAATTAACTAAGACAATAATTGTTATTGTATTAATTTTAATTTCATCATATTTCATTAATTGAAAATTTTAAAAAAGAAAAAATTGGAAAAAAGAATATAAATCAATTTTATTTGAGAATAATAACATGGGTTTAACTTTTCATAATCTTTGCACTATCCTTTTTTTTTTTTGCAGCTATTATACTCATTTTATAGTTATTTAATCGGTTGCATGGTTTTTTTTTTATAATCTCCTCATTTAATCAGTGAAAGAAGATAAAATTTTTTTACAAAAAATTTATGTTTATTTTTTGTAAGTTTCTTGGTAATATTACACTTAAATATGAGGTTACTTTCTTTTTGTTTATACAATTAATTTATTATTTTTTATATTTTATTGAATTTCATTCACTTATTGCTAAAAAAATTATTTATTTTTATTTTAATTGTTATTTTAATAACGTACCATAAGTTTACTATTTTCTAAAGAGAGATGCTTTACAGTTTGAAAACTACTATATATTAGGAAAAACTAATTTATAAAAATATTCTGCTTTGAATAACAAATAATGAGCTTTTCCAAAATCCAATAAAGTTCTAAAAAGACGTGTGATGTATAAAAATAGAAAAGTAAATTTCAATTGGAAAATTTGTTTGAAAAACTTTTAATTCCCACCTATAAAAGAGTCAAAGATTTGAACATAAATAGAGTTTGAATTTCATATTATGTACACTTGAAATGAATTAAATTTAAAATAAAAAATTCATGCTTAACCCCACTAAATCTTTCTCAATGCAAAAGTAAAACCGATTAATACTAAAAATATGAAATCTAATTATTAATTTTTTTCTAATTAAAATTTGGTTTAAAAAATACTTTGAATTCATAAAAATTTTAATACGAAACTATCAAACATTATGTCATCTAAACCTAGAATAATAAAAAGAAAACAAGCTTTAATTATATAAAAAAATAAAAGAGTTGAAGTTGAATATTTCACCTTTTGATAAGCTTATATATGAAAACTCGTTAATTCAACGCTTGCCTTTGGAGAATACAAAGTTCAAGTAAGACTTTACATAAGGGTTTCAAGTTGTTGCCAACCTGGTAACGCTTTTTTTCTTCCGTTTGTAAGCTCTGAAAGCACCAATATATTTATATATAAATATATGTCTGCTAATTAAACTTGAATAATTCAAAAATATTGACATTTTCTTACGAAAGAGATGAGCATTAACAATGGCAATGCAAGCTGATTGAGCCTGTGATTATGTTAACTCTTAAGTTACAGCCAGTAAAAGCTCAGCTCTGAACACCGACGTGCATTTCTGAAGGATATAATTGGCCATATCATGCAATACGCATCGAAAATCAATACATACGCTAGGGACATTATGGGAGTATTTTGAGTTCGGGTTTGGGTCACTTGAATTCCAATTAAATCGAAAAATCGAAAAAATCAAAGTAACTTTGTGCAGAAAAGGACTGGATCAAGTCTTCCCACAATTACTGAAAATTTGATAGCAATAGATAACTAAAAAGTTGAAAATCTGATATAAATATAAATATTTGTATA